>BMAU01020649.1:0-187165 GCA_019973935.1 Trichonephila clavipes
TTTTAATATATACTTTGAATTTAAATACTATAGATATTTTTAAAAAATTTAGACATACATTATAAAAACTTAATTCCATTTGAGAATTTTAAGGTAAAGGAAAAAATGAGATTTTATCAAGCTATCCCCTCCTTTTCTCAATTCGTTGACTTGCAATTATTTCCGTATGCTCTTGGGTTTAAAGAAATTCTTTCCAGTTTTTTATGATTGCTGCAGGGGAAGAAACGGGCTCCCCGCGAGCCATAAAACTTCCCCTCAATGTCCATTGTGTCTCTCCGACCATCTCTAATTATCTTTCAAGATGTTAAACCTTTAAAGGGGGAAAAGAATTAGGAAAAACACGGCTTTTCCGCTTTCGAACACGTTACTTGAGGAGGTAAAAGTACGTTTGGTGCATTTTTGGTGAGTCCCCGGCCTTACGAAAAATTCCGTGTGGTCCGTTTTTGAAGCCTCTCTAGTAGGGCAGAAAAAGCCGTGCTAACCGCTTGGAGGGTTAAATAAAATGAGGAACCCATACACATTGCTTCAACATAGGAAAATGTGTTAATATAACATTTGAAATAATATTGGATTATTCACCATTTCTTGTATATTATTCATTTGTTAATGCCGAGATGAGTAGAAATCGCTATTTTTAACATATATAGACCTATTATTAAGTGATGAAGTTCAATAGAGTTTCTCACTCTTCAATTTTGCTGATTAGATCTGTTAATATCTCAAATCCCACAAATATTTCAGTCTCCCTCATCTTAGTAATATTTTCGAAATCTTACAACCGAACAAACCCTTTTCCTTTTGAAACGAAGAATTAAAAGTGGGCCACAAAACTAAATATAGAATATGTTAAGTACATAATACACATTATCTATAAACAATTAATTGCTTAAAAACTGTTTAAAAATCTGAAATTGAGAAAATCCATACTATCAAAGAGATCTCAGAATTATTGTTAATAAATTTCAATAGCCTCGCCTCCAGTTTTCCGGACGTTATAACAGTATGCCTGTCATTTTTTACTCTTCTGACCACAATTACAAGAGCTGAAAGAAATTTTTCTATGCTAAACAATATGAAAAATTTTCTTAAAAACTTCCATATGGCAAGACAGGTTATCGATCTTAGCTATATTGTTAATAGAAAAAGAAGAATTAGAATAACCGAAATCCTTTTCTGCTACGGATGTTAATATAAATGCATTTGCCGAAAAAAATTGAGAAAAGTACTACCTATAATATACAACTAGACTAACTCTCTTTAGTAATATTTTTAATACATTTGTCTATATTGTATCTGTCTAATAAGCGTATGTATACGCATCTTGAAACTTTCAAGTACGTTTTATCAATGCCATGATTTTTTCTTTATTTACCAAAAAAGGGCCCCCAAGGAATTTTGATGGAAGGCCGATTCAGAAGTAACTATACCGGTGCTCATAGATCAAAAGATTTTTAATTTTTAGCATGCAAATTACGTCTCGATGTTTCTGTCAACGTGTTTTTTAATATAACCCTCCAACATAAGTATTCTGTGTAGACCACTGGAGTGATGTGTTTAGACCAGTGATTCCTTAAGTGGTTTATCAACCCCCAGGGGTCTATGACGACCTGCAAAGGGTTCACGTCAGCGAAAAAATGATTTGGGGATCCATTAGGTGTAAACAGGGTTCTACGATAGTTGTTCTCATTAAAATATTTGGTTAAACCATTTGAGTTGCTCCGTTTGATTAAATTTTAAAAAAGGAAATTTAATCGAATTGAAAATAGAATTAACCTATTTAACAGATTGATTTACTAAGTTTAATGAGGTTAATTTGCACTTACAACAGCATAAATTTTATTAAGACAAGGAACATCATTTGAGAGGACATTACAAATTTTCCCAAGTTTCTTAACTATCCATAAATAATCTTCCAGGAAAATGACGTTTTAATCTACGTTCAACATATAAATGTCCTTTATTCAGATTCTGAAACTAGGTTTGAGAATGCTTTGACTCTGGATTTATACCAATAGAAGGCAATAAATTCTTATGGTCACATTGAAAAATAAGTCATATTAAAAGAGGTTCTGATTGGAATATGCATTAATGGAAATCTTAAAAGTAAAGTTTAGAAACGGAAGTCAGCAATTTTGGTTTTAAAATGACATACCCATTATTTATCCCAAATTATGGAGTATTGTGAGAAAAGTTTTTAATTGTTTTCCAAGGGAAAAGGAGTTTCAGAGTGGTTGCCTATCTCTAAAGTAAAAATAAAAAGAAAGAAAAGAAAAAGACTGGACTCTACTAACCGAAGAGTTTTAGGGTTAAACCTGGCAAGATTAATGCCAAATGTTGAAAATTTGTTATTGAAGCTCCCGGTTCATCCCTCCCATTAAAAACATTTGTTTGTTGATCACTTATTTTATGTAATAGTTATTTTATGTACACTAAATTTCAGTTTAATTAGTTAACATGTGTGTTTCTCAAGTTTGAAACACTATACTTCCCTGCAGTTAGAAGTGTAAGTCTAAAGACTTACATACCTAACTGTAGTGAAGTACAACTGCTCATAAGATGTCAAAAAGACATTTAAATTGATAAATTTGCAAAAAAATTCAATATTAGGTAAGCAGGGGTCTACCCCAAACCGAAAACATGGCAAAGGGTCTATGAGACAAAAAAGTTTGAGAACCTCTGATTTACACCTCGATACTTATTTTGTATTTGGATCATTAGATATATTCACTCAGTTTTTAACCAAAAAAAATTGAAAAATAAAAGTTAGCTTTAATCGTTAAAATATGTAAAATGTATAGTCAATAGAGCAAATACAATAAAATCAGTAGGCAATCAAGGAACTCCATATGAAAGGCTTTTCATTACTTTTTATTTTGGGTGAAATCATTTTATGAACTAGGGTGTATTGAAAAATTCACCTCAAGCATCGTGGTAGACTAGTGGTTATGGTCACAAATTCGTAACCAAATTCCCCCTGTGCCATTGAAGAACCATCGTATTGAGGAACTAACGCATGTCTCAAGTCTGACGAGGCTCAAATTCCGTCCGCTGGCGTGGTGGTGTAGTAGCATGGAGAGTGAGCTGCCAGTTTAGGAGTCATCCTCGTCATTTATTCAAGAGTTCAAAATTACGACGTTCGTTTTAATAGCCCTCATGTTGTTTTATAGTTCGATGTTAATATAAACACTCACTCATATTCGTTTGTAAATACAAATATTGTGACATAAGCGATAAAAACTGTTATATTGACTACAAATATTAAAACACAACATGATTTTAATGCATAATTGATTGATTGAATATTAACGTCGCACTGTTCAGCTACACGAGGGCTTTTGGCGACGAACCACGTAATTTTGAACCATGGTCAAGTGACGTGGACGACACATGAGCTGGCACCCCCTCTCCTAACTACCACACCACACCAACGAGAGGACGTTTCAGCTCTCGACAGATTTAACGTGCATCGCTGCCCTACACGGCAAATCTTTAGTGGTACTGGAAAGCTCGAACTCGTGACAAAGCAAGCCACGGTCCGATACCTATACCACTCGGCTACCGCGGCCACATTTTAATGCATAAAAAAATTGTATCCAAAAGCATTTCTCACTCAAAATAGCACCTCCTTTTTTCAATTACGTACACTCAACATTTTGTCAATGAGCTTAATGTTAGATGAAGTAGAAAACGCTTCTTGCATGGATAAACTATAAACAAAAGCCTTTCTTTTAAAGAAGCTATCTTTTCCTTTGAAAATTACATTTATTTTTTTGTTCGAACTTAAAATGGCTTGCCGAACAATCGCTGCAGAAAATTAAAGGTCTTCAAATTTTCCTCCATTTTTTTATCTACCGCCGAGAATTTTGCCTAATGACTTTATAAGCATAGCCTACCGCCTCCTTTTTCAGATTCATGCCTTTAACCATAATGTACGACTGGCCTTTAGATTTTCTCCCCCCTCTCATGAGAAACCTTCTCCACTTTTGACTCCTCCTGGTTTGAATAAAAAAAAAAATCTTGAAAATCGAATGGAAATATTCTCACCATCTCCACTTACTCGAATGCAACCGAATAAAAAAAAAAAAATGTTGAAAAAAGATATTTCTTGGAACAATTATTTTAAAAAAACCGAGGGAAAATATCTTTCGCAAAACATCCTTTGATCGGATGTAAATATTCTCACCATCTCGACCATGGAAACAACAGGATGATTTGCTGAGAATTTTTTTTTTTAACACATCCAGTAAAGATAAGTTTTTTCTTCCCACTGTCGAGTTGTGTTAAAAGTGAAGTGAAGGTTAAATTCTTCTTGCAATCTCCAAAGCCAGTGTTTCTCAAACTGGGGGAGTGATAACCCTGCTAGGGAACGCAAGCCTATTGAAAAGTAAAAAAACAAAAGATTTTTAAAAAAAAAAAAAATATTAATTTACTGAAAGTAAACAAACAATACATTCTGACATAATCAAGAATAAAATACACATTTACACTGACATAATACATTTATAAATATATCGATACTACGTAATGTATTTTATAATTAATTTAACAGTACTACGTTAAGACCAAATTTAATAATTACCAATGACCCTATGGGCTTCACGTATATAAAATAATATGCAAAAATTAACACTTATCTTGATAATTTGTATGGTTTATAATTAAACCCTTAAATGCCGATTAAAAACTACGCGATCTCTGCAATGCCATCGTTTAACCGGCAAGCGTATGCGGTGTATTAGGAAGGGGTAGAAAAGGAGTAATCCTCTGAAATAAGTAAATCCTCGGCAAACACTAACAAAATAATTTTATTGCATTCCAAAGATTTAGGAATAATATTATAGAGAACAGTTCGCAGAAAAGATTGTACTTTAGAAAGACGTATATATATATCGCAGGAAAAGGATGAAATTAGGGCTTTCATCAAATCCCTAACGGATATGATCAGTTCACGCAAGATGTTAAAATAACGTCTCATCGAGGTCATTTCCCTTATGCAAGTAAGTGATTTGATCAAATCCCCGAACTGTTTTTTTGAAATGCTGAAATGAATAAGTTGGCATTTGTAGAGCTCTGTTTTCGCTTGTTATCATTCCCTTTTACTCTTCTCTCTCCTCGTCCGTACCAGGCAGCGCCCGTCTTCTGTGGTGACGCACCAAAACAAAATGGCCTAAATATCACTTTTTAGTTTTATCTAGTTCAGGGGTGGCCAAACCAAATGACTTCGCGGGTCATTTCGGAAGAACTTTACAATCCCACAGGTCGCATATAAAAATATATATCTTTATATTAGATTTGTATTCATTACAAACATTTGTTGGAGTGTAAATTAAAAACAAACTGATATATTATTATTGTTTTCATTATTTTTCATGTATACAAACATAGATACTATAATAATAATAATAAATGCATTGATTAAATCAAGCTTAATTTATTTAATTATTGTGATATCTGTTTCACAACTCTTTCACTTAATTTTTGCAAGTCTATTTTAATGCATGTGTATTTGCGTATCGTAATTGATGTTGCAGATTTTCATACGTTAAGTTTGAGTACGATTTAGGTTTGATAAATTTCAATAATTTACAAAAAAAAAAAAAAGAGATTTACAGCAACAGAAGCAACGTGATAAAATAATAACAGTTATAAGATTTATTTTTTACAAAAAAAAATAAATAAATAAATAAATAAGAAATAAACTATAAACAAAAAATATTGTACAAAAATAGTGGAATTTTGTAAAGTTGTAAAGAATCTCGCGGGCCGCTCAATTATTCAAGGCGGGCCGCGGGGGCACCCCTGATCTAGTTATATTCTTTGCATTATTATTTTTCTACTGATATATCACTTTTTGTATGCCTGAAATTTAAAAACGGGGTAAAATTTAAATTGAAAAATGTTTATCATTAATATATCATATTGTAATTCAACATTCTTCCTTAAAGGAATATAAACACTTTAGTTTCAAGGATTGGTTCGAATTTCGACATTTTTATCAGTTATATGGTAATTTGTTTCTAGATAACAAAACTGTTTGGAAAAATATTTGAATATTTTTCCTGAGGAAAAAAAAAAGAATGAGAGATTTTGCTTAGGTTGATAAAACTGTTTAAAAAGAAAAAGGCCGAGTATAGCTACGTAAGGTAAAATTTGAATCGAAGCGGTTAAAATAATAATGTTCCGCCATTTTGATTACCCCTCAATAACTCATCATCAATCATATGGAGCAAAAATACGGCTAAGATTTGCTCTCGGTTAGACGAGAGTTGACAAAAATAGCCCGTATCTATGGTAACAACCGGGAAGAAGTCAACAGGTATTGATTTATTGAATTGATTATGCGTGGGCACTTGTAGTTCTGGGGAGGCAGTAGAATCCTGGTAAACAAGCAAAGGCCGAAAATTGATCTAGAAAGAATAAGGAAGCTGGGGTGAAATTATTTTAGCCGGGGAGAAGGCAACAGGTATTGATTTATTAAATCGATTATGCGTGGGCTTTTGTAGCTCTCCCATAGTAGGGGATGCGGTAAAATCATAGTAAACAAGTATGAGCAAAAAAAACTGAAAGAACAATAATACGGAAGCAGATGAAAAATTATTTCAGGTTGATGAAAAATTTGAAAATTTCAAATCTCTCCTAATTCAACCAAAAGCCATTTTAAAAAAAATAATAATTTAGTATGCTAATATTAATTATTTATTCTCAATTGATGAAAATACATATATTTATTAACATTTGTCTACTGCTTTAAGGTATCCAAATAGGTTGAAAAAGTGCTTTTAGGTGTTTGATGTTTGGTGTTGTTTGGGTCATTAGGGAAAAAAGAAATTAATTATTGAGGAAGAAGGACTCTCTCTCTCTAATACATAAAACTAGAGAGGTTTCTTAAGTTCTTTTTATAGCATTTACTTTAACTAAATAATAAAAATATTTTTAGTTCGTTTTTTGAAGAATGAACTTTTTATGATAATTTGTGCATGAAAAACGGGATATCTTCTAAATAATGCAATCAAATGCAAAGAAATTTATAACATATATGCTACGGGCCCCTCAGAGTGTAACAAACCACAGGTCTTAAAACAGCTACATTTAATCACATTTTACATCCATTTTTAGCTTATAACATGCAGTAATTTTGACGAAAATCATGACCATCAAATTTAAAAATGCTAATAAAATATTTATTTCTTAAACTATTTTTATCCTGCAATTTGTGACACTTCAGAGGGATCAAGAAGTATATCAATGACGTTAAAATTGCATAATGGGCAATTTATTTTTATTTATCACGGTTTTCTTAACTTAAAAAATTTTGCTAAATTTTCCTAAAATTTTTTTAAAAAAAAAAGGGCGATACATGTTAGTTATTTAATAGTTATAACTTTTAAAACCTATTTATGTTCTTTAAAACAATAAAATTATTCAGAAAATCAATTTCTGAAAAATTTATCTCCGAACCTAGTTGGATACCTTAAGCTTCTTTTAATTACATTAATTACTTTTATACATGGGCTTGATAATTTATGGTCCTATTATTGCTTTAAAGGTTATTAAAGTTATATATTTTTATCTAAACGGTTTAAGTGCATCGAAGTTTTTGGTAGTGGGTAAAAATATAAATCATAACATCCTCACTGCATTATAACTCTCCCACTGATTTCCAACACTGGAAGTAGTGGGGGAAATAAACAAGTGTATCGATTTTATGTGGTTGCTCACGCAGCTCTCTCCCTTTCAAGAAATGCAGCATATTTCTGGTAAACAAGTATGGACAAGATATTCGTTTTGAAATAAATCAAGGAAAAGTGTATATGAGAAAATAACGTACAGTTAATTTTATTAATCAGAATTCGGCTTTTAAAGATTTTCTAATCCCGTTTCTTCTTTCCAATTCATCAAATAAACATTTTAAAAAAAGGCTAGATCTCAATTATGAACTCAAAACCAAAGAAATATACACTGGTGTGCAAAAATTAAGGACGAGACGGTTTTTTCAATATAACTTTGTACAAAAGCTTTCCAAATCAACGCATTTAATACCGTAAGATCCCAATACGTAAGGACATGTGTAATATGTAAGCAACACTTACTAAAAGAGAAATCAGAGAGATAAAAGAAGCTTGATTGAAAAGTAGCATGGAGCGCAATGCGACTGAAGGCCGAAACATCCCTGTGATGGGTGTCCAGCAAGAAACATCCGGTCTTTAGTAGGGGATATGATCTCCCCTGACTGCTAGGCAGGTTTCACAGCGTCTGCCCATGCTGAGAATGAGGGTGTCAATGAGTTGTTGAGGCATTGCTGCCCATTCGTCTTGCAGCGCCAATCGAAGCTCCCGAATCGTTACTGGTGGTAAGGTACGAGCTGCCACGCGTCTGCCTAGAAAATCCCATACATGCTCGATGGGATTGAGATCCGAGATCGTGCCGGCCAATCCATGCGTTTGATATCCTCACTCTCTAAAAGATGTTCGGCAGCTACTGTGAGATGACATGGTGCATTGTGGTCCATGAAAAGGAACTGCAGACCCATAGCGCCTCTAAAAAGTCGCACATATGGAAGAAGAATCTCGTTACAATAACGGGTCCCGTTGACTGAACCTGCGTCGAAGATGTGAAGGTCTGTACGACTACCAAGCATGATGCCTCCCCAAACGAGAACACCACGACCTCCATACCTGTCCCTTTCAATGATGTTCGAGGGATGATTGCGGCTTCCCCGCTCTCTCCAGATCAGTATGCGATGAGAATCGCTACTCAAACTGAATCTGCTCTCATCTGTAAAGAGTACTCGTCCCCATTCATTGTCTCTCCAATTCCGGTGTTCCCGGCACCACAGAGAACGCCTTCTCCGATGGGCAGGCGTTAAAGGTACACACCGTACAGGGCGTCGTGCAAACAGACCACCACCGTGCAGTCTTCTGGCCACGGTAAAACGCGATATCGGTCGTCCAGTCGCCTGTGTCGTGTGTCTAGCGATTTCTCCCGCTGTCTGCCGCCTGTTTCTTCTGGCCTGTAAGACAATGTACCGGTCATCTGCGGATGTGGTTCCTCGTGGACGACCACTACTGAACCCCCGGATAGCTGTTCCTGTAGTTTGAAATTGTCTCCAAAGTCGTGAAACGATGCTGTGAGCGATTCCGAACTCTGCAGCCACACCTGTCACACTGCGGCCTTCCTCCAACTTCCCAATGGTTCGACCTCGGGTAAAAGCATCCAGATGTCGTATAACAGATTGATCATTCGCCATTTCTCGCTGAGGCAGCAACTCGGTGTGATTTTAACTGCTATACGGCGTGCAATCTCTGCCAGAAATACTGATCTTACACCGACAACATGCTTTATACTACTCAGACACTCCGCATTACGTCTACCTGCATATCTGCGCATGTGCTACCGTACATCACCTTACTTAATCTCCTGATTAGTCTTTCTGTCCGCTCTGTCTCTTCGTTCAGCTGATATGCTAATTTTTCGACTCCGTCCTTAATTTTTTGCACACCAGTGTAGATTTGTTATTTTTTAACATATTTTTTTAAAAAAAAAAAAGTGCTTAGATCAGGTTTATCAAACTGGGACGCACCCCCAAAGGGGTGTGATAACTCGACAAGGGGACGCGAACATATTTAAAAGTCAAAAACAAAAGATTATTTTAAAAATTATTAATTTACTGAAGCGAAACAAACGAAATACAATCTGATATAATAAAAAATTACACACACATTTACGCTGATATAATACACTCTTATAAATGTATCAGTACTGCACAATGTATTTTATAATTAAT
Source organism: Trichonephila clavipes (assembly GCA_019973935.1). Taxonomy (NCBI): domain Eukaryota; kingdom Metazoa; phylum Arthropoda; class Arachnida; order Araneae; family Nephilidae; genus Trichonephila; species Trichonephila clavipes. Next base: position 9,785 of record BMAU01020649.1, read on the forward strand.
TTAAGGTATCCGAACACGTTCAGAGTACTTTTTGACAAAATAACATATTTAAACATATAAAGGCTTTTTTAGGATTCAATACCAATAAATACTACTATTTAATCAACAATATTTAAAATAAATTGCCGGAATTTCATAAAAATCACAATTATATGTGAAATTTTAGCAATATTTTTGTAAAACTTCAAAGCAATAAGTGAAAAAAAAGTAATAAACTTATATTAGTAAAAGAATTACCAAAACAATCTAGAGGCATTTATCTAGAGAATGTACTAAAATTTTAATGTTTTATTAAAATTTGAAACTTTTAGAGATGATTGAGTCAACGTTATAAGAAAAATAACGCCTTTATGAGACCATTATTTAAATAACCTGCCCTAACTCAAATAATATTCATACTATAAGAAATATTTTAGTACATTCTCTAGAAAATAGCATAAATACCAGGTGCAAAAAGTTTTATAGAGATACATTTGTAATACTTTGTGTGATCACAGACTCGCCATGATAGATTTCGAACAATTTAAATGCCCACTTCTGGTAGATCAAAGACCAACTTCTGCTTTTTCTAACTTAATAAAATTGATTGTAACTTGGCCTCTAAGAAACATAGAATCAAAACAAAGTACGTTTTGTAAAGCCAAAATATAGATGTATTAAATAAAATAGAAAACAAAAATATCGGTCTTGTCCGCATTTAGTCATTTTCAACGTGTTCGGATACCTTAACAACACAAAGTTAAAAACAAGTATAATAATTACCATGGGCTATTTTTTATACATAAATTAAGGATAATGAAGTTCAGGCAAAGAAAGAGACAGAAGCAAAATAAATTTGACTTCTTTGTAAAGTCTATTTTTTAAACAAAAGGTAAAGAGCAAAAAAGATGCTATATGTTTGACATAATTAATAAAAATTGATATTTTTACTCCCTGGAGCAAACTTCAAAAAAGAACCTATTTACAAAAAACAGTATAACATGGTTAGTATGATGGTTAATACGGAGTATGTCTCCCGGACGATGCAATAAAGGCCTTACAACGCCTAGGCATGCTGAGTATCAAATTATCAATCCGATCTTGGGGAATATTACACCACTCATCAAGCAATGCCCTCCGAAGTTCCGGTAGACAGGTGGAAGGGGGTGACGGTCGTCAGCCAAGCATATCCACACACATGCTCTATTGGATTCAAGTCCGGTGAGTATGCTGGCTAATCCATACGGGTGATATCCTTCGATTGAAAGCATTCGTCTACAATGTTTGCACGGTGAGGAGGGGCGTTGTCATCCATAAACAGAAATTCAGCACCCATGGCACCCCAAAACAAATGTACATGTTGTTTCAGAATGACATCCCGATAGATGTGGCCTGTCATCGTTACACTCTGAACATGCGGGTCAGTTCTGAAACCAAGAATAATTCTCCCCAAACGAGTCATCCTGCACCACCGTAACGGTATCGTTCAATGGTGTTCTCTTGGTGTTAACGGGTACCTGGCGCTCTCCATATTAAAGTCCGGCGAGAATCAGACTGCAAACTAAACCTGTACTCTTCGGAAAACATCACACAAGACCACTGTTGTGGTGTCCACAATGCATGCTCACTACTCCAGGTTAATCGCAGGCGACAGTGAGTTGCGGTAAGTGGAACACATCTAACAAGCCTACGAGCATATAGACCAGGGATGGCGAACCTTTATGGATCAACGTGCCACTTTTTCTTAAGGAATGCTTAATGAGGTATAGGAGTGCCATCAAATAATTTTGACTTGTGATTATTGGTAAAATAATAAGACTAAACACTAAGAACACACACATGCAAAGATCTTTATTTACTATAGAGAGATACATTTTATATTTTATATAGTAGTAAATTATATAAATTCAAATTATATAAAGTAACATTAGCGTGATTTTTGCTGTTGTAGAATAAAAGACAAATTATATTAGGATTTGGTAAGATGTTACTTTGAGCAGAATGCATGCTGAATTAGAGCCATCTGCCAAATGGTTTCTAAGCGAGTCTTTAGTGTTATTCATACCTGAAAATGTTGACTCGTAGGCATAGGTCGATGAAAATATGATTAAAATAGTATGAGCCTGCTTCTTCGAACAGTTTAACGTATCTGGAGTAGAATTCAATGTTTCCAAAATTTCGTTACTGGCATTTTTACTTGTATTCTTTGTTAATCTTTCGGTTCCAATCAATTCTAATGTTTTCCTTGTTTCAATAAATTTTTGAATCCCTATTGAACTAGACTTGAAATCAATAAGTTACATTTAAAAAAAAATTCTTCAATTTCCAACCAATTGAATTAGGGCAAGTTCAGTTTATCAAATGATGCCACATCCGATAATTCTTTAAATGAGAAAATCTCATTGAAAATTCCTTGATTGAAGAACCAATCGCGTGGTTGATCGTTTTGATCGGTGGCGTGCCCAAAATATTGTGCCGCGTGCCAATGGTTCGCCATCCCTGATATAGACCAATGTGCCCTAAGCGTCTGTACGCGGTCTGCCTTGAAACTGTCGTACCGGTAACTGAAGAGAGCTGACGAGACAGGTCTGATGCTGTGCTCCGTCTGTTTCTTTTGGCAGTAACTGCCAAATATATACTGTTCCTAATTCAGCGTTGTAACTCGGAGTGACCTGTGCTGTAACATCTACTCACATTACCATCATCTTGGAATCGTTGCCAAAGCTTGGAGATAACACTCTGGGCTATTCCAAGTTCCTCGGATACTTCCAGCTGGGTACGTCCACATTCCAGTCGTCCAATAATTCTACCACGTAAAAAATCATCCAAATGCTTCCTTTGTGCCATAACTATGCGGTTATTGCACTGAAAGGCTTTTAAAGTGCTTGTGGACAATTTTACTTCTTTGCCACCATTCCTTATATACCCCTCTCTTACACTCTCGTCATTGTGACGTACTATCCTCGCCATCTGGTGGTTTCCTGTAATGTGCATATTCTTTTTCAAGATGTGTGTGATAATTCTACAGGTGAAATTTTTATTTTAGAGTTCAATTTCTGTGTGATTCTGAGTTATCCTTAATTTATGGACATGAGTGTATATGACAAGTCATTACCATGGGCTTGTCATATATAAAATTATATACAAAAATTAACACTTATCTTGAAAATTTGTACGGTTTATAATTAACAGCCGATTAAAAGTTACGAGATTCGCTCCCATTCCACCATTTACCACGTAAGCACGCGTATGTGATGTAATGGGGGGATAGAAAATGAATCACACACACAATAGGCAAATCCTGTGAAAAGAGTAAATCCTTTCGCAAACGCTGTCAAGTTCCTTCAATTGCATTCCATAGCCTTCGAAATAATTTTATGGATGGCCAGCACAGAAAAGATCGTACTTGGGAAAGACGTATACATACGTCCGGGGAAATTAATGCTTTGCTGAGTGAGACGTTTATCTACACCGGTGGTACTTAAGAGATTGAAGTTGTGTTGTAGCAGCGTCAAAGTATAGTACTATTGAATTCAATATATTGTTATTGTGTGGAGGAGGGGCGGAGGGTGCGATGAAAATTATGATTGCATATTGGGTCGTAAAGATTGAAAGTTTGAGAAGCACTGGCTTAGATAATTTATGTATTTTGAGATATTTTTTGTCTCTATTTTTGGATTTTAGGTTTATTGAATTTATATTGTTTATATTTTGCTATTTAAGCAATCCGAAGTGTTTGGAGATGGACGAGAAAAATCTCCTCAATTCTACGTCCGTAATTAGGGTAACGGAAATGAGAAAATTTTACACTGGTCCATGTAGTTTAGGATCTAAAATTGCCCCATAGCATGCAGAGAACTGGTTTAAAAATACAGTTAAATAGTTTTTTAAAAGAAACCGTGCAATTATTAGTCTTAGAGCTGATATATATATATATATATATATATATATATATATATATATATATATATATATATATATATATATATTTGCTTGATAGTTTCAATTCATTTTTGGTGCACTCTTGAATTATACATATTTTAATAATTTTTCCACTTAATAGATCCAGATTTTTAAAAAAAAAATTTAAAAATCCAACTTTTTAAAAAAAAATCTACACTATTATTATGATTGTTAAAGTTACGTATTTTATGTTTCATGATTTAAATCTTTCAAATCTTTCGAAAAGGGATAAGAAAAAAGGACAACTGTGGAAATAAAAGGGGAAATAACATCACATATCGATTACCTGAATGAATTTTAGTTGGTCATTTGTCATTCCAAGCAAAATCGATTATAATTTCTATTGCAAATAATAATAATTTATTTAATTTTATTATTTAGGTAGAGAGCTCCTAAAGCAAAAAAAATTGTTTTAAATTGTTTTTTATAGTTTTTATATCATGATCTACGCCGTTTGCTAATAAAAATAAAAGTTCGTTTAAGACATAATGTTGAACAGGACTTGTTGATGATAATTTAGCCTCGACCAGTCTAATAGATATGTTGAGGAACAAACACTTTTTTTTTCTTCTGTGATCACAAAAATTTGCTTAACTGGTATAATCGAAAATGCAAAACAAATCAGACGAAATTCATCCCTTTAGCGGGCAGTGGCTAATAGGTCTATCCACATATTAAAAAATTTTCTCCAAGCGGGTGTTGAATATTTAGTTTATCTATATGCGTTAATTGAAGCTAAAACGCATAAAAATCAATACAAATGGCAGCACTACACCTTTTTTTCCATTTCATGTCCTCTGACGGGTAGTTAAAAACAGTTTTTCTCGGTGTAAATATACAAATCGTATTTGGATTACTATAAATAAGATTTCTGGTCTTTGAAAAAATGTCGACATGTCTTATGCATACTTTTCTCTCATCTGAATGAATTAAGCAAATGTGCAATTAAAAGAAAAATATTTTATTTAGGTTTTTGGAAAGCTTTTATATGTAGATAGAGGCTCTATCCACTGCCCACATAGAACAGAAAAATGACCTTGAAATTTTCGCTCTTCCTCTTCGAGACTACTTAGAAGCAGATGCCTTCAAGCAATTGGTCCTACTTGCTTTGAAAAGTTTTACAGTGAATAACTTATCAAATTTGTGAAATAACAAATTTAAATCCTCATAAATATTACTTTACTTCTAACTTTTATAATGAAACTAAATAACTAAAATGAAATAATGTATAAAATGGGGATGTATACCAATTTCAATGTATATTTTAGTAAGCATTCTATGTTGTGTATAATTATTCTATTCTATTATATTATTACACTTATACTTTGTATTTATTTGTTATTGAAACAGTTATTAGCATAAATGTTAATTTTTCATAAAAAGTTTATTGTGATATGATTCATTATTTCTGTCCGGAAAAAGTAAGTTAAATGTATTAAGTGCGCAGCGGCTATAACGTCTAGCCACCACCCAGGAAAAAAAAAAAACTCTCGATTAGATTTTTTTTTTTGTGCCTAAATAATGTTTATAGAGGATGAGAACATTACATGTATCAAGTACTTTATCACAGAAAATTGTATTTTAGCTGTGTGCCCGTTAAAAGGTTAACAAATAAAATGTACTACAAATCTTTTAAAGCTATTTTAGACATTATAATGCGTAGCGTGTGTAGCATATTCAGAGGATTTGATACTGGTGAGATAGTTTACCTCTTCTCTACTTATTTTGGATTTGAAGAAGGGGGAGATGGATCAGATTGTTGGACAGAGAGGAGATTTTTTTCATTATTTTTTTACTCCGGTCGGTTCACAAAAGGTTGAGGTTAAAAGGGGGAATCTAGTTCAAATGCAAGCATGTTCAGTTGTAGTCGGAACTTCATTTTTGAATATACTCAATTGAATGAAGATGGATTGACGAAAGAGAATTACATTCATGCTGTAAGTGACAAAATGTAAGAATTGTATTTAACAAAGGGAATGATGGATACATAATTGTCATTGTATATACTCAAGTCAATACTTCTCTAAGAAAGGGCTTGCAACCCCTATTGGAGGTTATTTTAATGTAGCAGAAAAAACTTTTCACAGATGAATATTACTTCAAAGTAATCCCTTCTTGTAAATTTTCAAAAGACTAATTTTCTCATTTTTATCTTACACATTACTTTGTATAATCATTATTTTACATTGCATGTAATACTGTACTACTTGTGCTGTTGTTTATTTTGTCAGTAATTTTTTTTTTCTTTAACTGCGCTGAACGCATTTTTAATTATTCATAAGTATTTTTAGAAAAATAGAAATGTCAATTATTTTAGAAAATTGTGTTTTCCTCTTTTCCTAGGTTATCTCTTACACTAGAAACTTAAAAAATGCATGAGGTTTTCCACAGTCTTAAAATAGGTACATTTACTCGTTTTAAATCACAAACTTTTACTCATATTCATTTTTAGAAGAAGAAAAAATGAAAGCTAAATTATGAATATATTTTTTGAAAAATTTTAGCTAAATGTAAACGAAATTTCTAGTTGTTGTCGTGCGCTTTTATTCTGGGATATATATGAAATACAAGTGGAAGAAGAGCTGAAACATACAACACAAACAGAAGAATATAGACTTTTATTACAAACGATGATCAAAACATGAAACTGAAGGGATGCGCTGCTTTCCTTTCGAGACGGGAATCCATTGCATGCAAAAAGTCCGACTTCTTTTCCCGAAGAAGATACAAGCATGCCTTAATCGAGATTCGAACCCGATACCACTCGGTAATAAGGCGAGGGTCATATCCACCATACAGGCTGGGTTTCAGAAATTTCAAGTAGTTTATGTTTAAGCATATAAAACTCTACGAATATATAAATAAATAAATATTTTTAGTTGATTGGATTTTTAATTTTAAATTTTTACCTAAGCATGTTTAAAGGTAACCAATTTTAAAATCTTTCAGAGGCAAATTTTGAAAAGGACCATACATACACATCCTCCCTCATTTAACGTGAAAAGAAAAATTACAATTAAAAGCCCTTTTTTATATTAAAAAATGACTGAAAAAATAATAGAACTCTTCTAGTATAAAACACACATAGCAAGCGGAATTTTTACGTTTTAGAAATATTAAATATTTGTTCAAAGTTTTATATTCAAAATTAATATATAAGAGACGAAATACGGAATACATTACATGAAGAAAAAAATTTGTTAATATGAATAAAAAGGTGTATTGTGTGCGTGTTTATTTAAACAATATTGCGATTTCTAAGTGAAAGAAGTTAGAATATGATATGATTTCAATATTTAGTGAAATCAACTTGAAACAGGAGAAGGAAAAAGATGCAAAATAGAGTGGCTTACTTTAAGTCTAGCAGTTCCCTAAGAATGACAAAAATATGGAAAAAAGTTTTCTTCCCATATAATCGGGGAACTTGCCCCAATTTTGGATCAGATAACCAATTAGTTTTTAATGTATTTGAATTTTTCTAAGCTTGAGTTTCAGTTTCCATTCCATGTTGAAGCATTTCTCAATTCCTAAAATCGAATTAATTAAAAATATTTTTTGAACATAATCAGCTATTTCAGAGAAATAGCTGACATGATCCTCTTTTTGGTGCTCAGTTAGATTATGGAGAACTCAACGGCAAACTACTTTTTTCATATGTAATTCTTCACGAATAATTTCATGTATGGCTGTGGATTTTATGTTAAGTTCCTTCTGTATCATTTGGTAGGTACAGCGATTATTATCTTTTAACATTTTTCGTATGGTAGACACTTTATCTGGGATTACTGCCGACTGCGGTCTTCCTGTATGTTCTTCATACTGAAGAGAATTGTGTCCTCTGCGAAATTCTTCAAACCATCTGAAAACAGTAGCACGACATAGAAATTCACCACCAGATGCTAATTGTAGCCGTTGAAAGCATTCCTATTGATTTAATCCAGCTTTAAAATCATAGAAAATCATACTACAATAATGTTCTCGCGTCAACTCCATTTTCTCTTCTTCCTAAAATTTATTCTACATTAAACAACTCGAAGTCAGTAAAAAGTCGTCTGCTGCGTTAAAATACTTTGTATTTTCAAATTAAACCTTTTTTTTTTTTTTTGGTATTTTTTCATTTGCGCGTATCTCAAAAATAGAGTTACCCTCGTAATTTCTTACTACTTCTATTCCGAAACGCTGTGTTAGTGTAAAAATGTAGCATAAAACACACCACGCTTTTACCACAATGACATTAATTTTGTCGTTTTTCATTTTAGTCTTATATTAAGAATTATTATTTTTTTACTTTTTAATTCTAATTACGATAAAAGCGTGTTTTTAGATTTTTTTTTAAACTATAATTTATTTTTCATTTTTTAGTTCGATCTACGATAAAAAGATGGTTTTTCTTTAGTTTTTAAACTATTATTTATTCATTGATTAATTAATCTTAAATGCGTCATTTTTTAAAATCTGAATTCCCATTGGTATCATATCAGTGCTTTGATACGGCTTGGTTTGCAAAATGTAGGATCAGCCAACTGAAGGAAATCTGAAAGAGCTAAGTTTGAAATATTTCATGTGGAAGGAATAAATTCAACGATATTTTTTCACTAAAAAGAGCTCAATATTCTCCCTGAAACTTGCATCAGTATTAGACATAAAAGTATCCGTTCTGAATCAAAGGGTTTGTGGGAATTTATTTTTTTTAATCCGGTGACTTCTCTGAATCAATTCTTAGCTGTTTTGGTAAAAGGAATCCATGAATGATGTTTCATTTTACAGATCCGACAAGAGAATTTAGAAAAAAAAAGACTTTATGTCTGAGTTTAGCAGTTAGATTATAAATTTTTTTTCTCACATGCGCACGAGTCTTTTTTTTATTTTCATTTTTAAAAAAACAAGACAATTCTTCATATTATGTTACGAAATTGCGGACTGACCCTCCCCGTTTTCACATAAAGAACCTTTTTAGGGTTGTAACTTAATCTTTTTTATGTCGTCAAATCTGGAATTAGTCACCAAATCTGGAAATGGTATGTGAAATTAGTCGCCAAATCTGGAAATAGTAGACCCTGATGAGGATCACCATGACAATGGAACAAAATTATGAAATTATTGTATTGTCATCGGTCCTTGACAGGTACGCAAAATTTCGAATTAATCTGACCTTTTAAGGTGAGTAAAAATCGAGTTCAAAGATTCCGTTACATACAAGTGAAGCTTATAAAAGCGTGTTTAAAAGGTGAAGCCTCAATGTCGTATACAAAAAAAAATTGAGACGAACATGAATTCGTACCAATGTTTCGAAATGAAAGGTTAAAAACATTGCAAAACAGAGAAACTTTATTGCAAAACAAATTGCTAACTCACTCACCCTCTCCTTTATCGCATAAAGAACACTTTTTTGTTTGTTTTATTTGTATTAATAACAAGCGGTTTCATTTTTAGGGTTGCACCTTTTTAAGGGGTATGGTCTTTTAGTCGCCCTATCTGGAATTAGTCACCAAATCTGGAAATGGTATATGCAATTAGTCGCCAAATCCGGAATCGATATAATGAATTAATAGCCAAATCTTGAAATCCTTATTTTTAAGGATCCTGATCAGGACAATGGAACAAAATTATGAAATTATTGTATTGTTATCGGTCCTTGACAAGTGTGCAAAATTTCAAATTAATCTGACCTTTTAAAGTGGGAAAAATAGAGTCTAAGATTCCATTACATACAAGTGAAACTTGTAAAAGCGTGTTAAACAGAGCGACGCAGAGAGAATCTGCATCGTCTAATTCTCCCCACGGTCTGAAAACGAACTCTTTCAGTGCACAATACAGAAAAATTAGAAATTCAACTTTGATGTTCTGAATGGTAAACGTTGACGTTAAAAGGAAGTATAAAACACACTGGGATATCTAAAGTAGTATTTATTGAAATTATAAATTTTGCATTAAAATATAGAAACATATTTTTCAAAGAGATTTTGTTTTTCGTAATAATACAAGGGATAATGCTGCTTTCTGTTCTAAACTAAGAAAATTTTATCTCATTCGCTTCACATATCAGTGTCCCGCACAAAATAAAATTAAACTGTTGAATAGATGTACGGCTAATTTTATACAGCTGTATTTTGGACAAGTTATTGGATGCAAGGACGAGATTCTGTTCCTTTTTAAACTTGCAGGGACGGCCGCACCCGCCAGTGCCGATTTAATAAGGTGACCAATCGTCCTCCTTTTATAGGTTCTGTCCTTCCTTGAAAAGTATCTTCCTTTTTGTCCTCCTTTTCAGTATTTTAAAACTAATCTGTTAATCTCTGTATTCACAGATACCAACCAGGCCACGCGTAATATGCCGGTACAGTATGACTGCAATATCATTAAAAAAGATTATTATATGAGCCTTAACGTAGAAAATATAAAATTCACGATAAATCGAAAGTTTCTTCTTTATAGAATTAAGAAATATAGATATAACGTTAGGAGTTTCAAGAAATAAAATTGATGATAATTATATATATAAATATTAAAATTTTAACGTTGTTGACTACAGTTCATACAGGACGGAGAATCCGTTAGAGAATATCTCTGCCTGTAGACAGTATTGTAGGGTTTTAATTTGAAGGTATAAGTTTTATAAGGCCCATAAAAGTAAACCTATATCTGACCCCTATTTTGGATCTGACCCGCTTTCGGTGAAGGATCTCGAAATTTTGGACCATGATCAGGGGACGAGGATGGTACTTAATCTAACATCGCACTTCCCGAACTTCCACACCACGCCAACAGGAGGAGTTTTTGCCTCGACAGATTTAACATGCCGTAGCGAGCACTGATGAACAATACTACTTTAGAATTGATGTTCCTTTGGAAACATTATCCAGGATTCAATAAGGCAAGCAGAAATTCAACAAATACCAGCAAAAAAAAAAACTAAACTTTAAATTGGAGAAAAATAATCATATTTTTCAAAATTTTTATAATTTAATCTAATTAGAAATCTGGTTATAAATAAAGTATCGTTTTCCCCTTAAATAAATTACCAAAAGAATTGTTTTCTATTTGTTTTTAATATATCTACGAGTCATGTGCGGCATCGATAACAACTTTCTCTTCTCACAATTTAGCTTTAGTATGAATTCTCATGTACGTAGAAGAGAGATATGAGGTAGGATATATTAAAAAAAAATTTTTAGAAAACCACCTTTTGGCAATTCTTTATTAGAAAATACATTGTGTTGTAGATATCCTTTTAAGAAAAAAATAACTAACAATATGTTTTTGATTTTCTTACGGTTTAGATTAGATATGATTAGAACAGCAACTTACGGCACGCGCACTTAGAAAAGGTGCGCGAAATATCGTTGGTTGTAGATAAGGCAAATTATAAATAAAACTATCCTTTATGTTTTATTCTTTTCATTTAGAAAATATTATCTATAAATACATTTTTTCCGCTTTATAATAATGTTTTTTCTAAGTTATTTAAGTGATATTATAGCTTTTTTTTACTTCTATCTTTTTTATTCTTCCTTAGGAAAAAATTATAAGGAAATGGATGTGAATTTCAAATACAACTGAAAACCACCTTCTTTTGCAGTTTATCAACTTTTCAGTACCTTGTTGATAATTCAAAAATTGATCGAATATATATCTTTTTCAAAACTTTTTTTCCTCTATTTTCCATATTTGCATTAAATCGTCTGTATGAAATTAGTTTCTATTCTTTTTTTTCTTAAATTGCTGAAAATATGTATATTATTAAGATATATTTTTATACCTCTCTCTCTCTCTCTAAAATATATTTCTATAAATGAGAGCTGATGGATCTGATTATCTGTAATTTGTAAGACATTTTATAATTGTGAAATTAAAAAGGAAAATTAAAGTAATAAAATCCGTTTTACAATGTTCGTGTCAACATTGATTATTTATTATGATTTATAAAATATCAAAATTCATTCGTTCTCATAAAAATGTGTGTATTGTATTAGAAGAAATTAACTCCTCAGGTGTTGTACGCGCCGGCTTGTGATAAATTTAACGTAACATCACACACACACACACACATATATATACATATATGATTCACATTGATTTATATGTCGCCGGAAAATGACAAAATTAGGAATTTTATGAAATCTCTAAGGGATAGGAGCAATTGAGGGAGATGTTAAAATAACATCTCTCTCTTCAAGGTCATTCACATGATGAAAGTAAGTGATTTTATCAAACCCTGAACTGTTTCAATGAAATGGTGAAATGAACTATAGTCAGGATTTGCAATGGCAAAATGCTGTCCAGAGGGGGGGGGGAGACACCTGGTGGTCGAGTCCTTGTACTTCCTAACCATAAGGTAGTACTATCGATCCCCTAAATATCAACCCCATATCTTTAAAAAAATGGCACCATAGGATTAATATAGGTATTGATATTTTAGTGTGTAAGCAACTGAGAGAAAAGATGTTTCACATAAAAAAATACCAGCTTAATTTTCTAATTATTTGTTAATTAGTTTCGAATAAATAATTTGCATTTCATTGACTATTGTTGTATTGAGTATTGTTCACTTACTTCTACGTTTAATAATGCACCATATTTGTTAAATAAACACTTTTAAACTCTTGACAATATTATTTCATCATTTCACTGAAACATGTCAAGGATTTGTTCAAATCCCTTACTTTTATCAGGGAAATGACCTTGAAGAGACGCATTTTAACATCTACCGTCAACTGATCTCCCTTAGAGGTTTGATGAAATTCCTAATTCCCTCATTTTCCTGCGACATATACATATACAGCGGTCAAAATAAGTATTCGACATGCAACGATTTCTGCGAATATGGACTTTAAACACTTTACTATGCAAAAACAACGAAAGTATGTTTCATTATTTGTTGCATATAACAGTTCAGTTTCTAATGTAGAAGTTCTTTTGTTTAAAAAAACAAACCTAAGCAAAAAAAAAATCACCGGAATAATTTTTAAAAGTAGTTTGACAAGCAAAATAAGTATTCGACATAGGAGGCTTTGATAAATTTTTTATTCCGAGAAGCAAAATTACCGTAAGTGTGGTTGCAAATTTTGTAATTCAAAACATTTTGACTATTTCTGATGGCATTTAGAAAGTTTTATTTAAGCAGTGAGCAAGATGGGCCGAAAACAAGGAGAGTTGTCAGTGTAAATTAAGAATGTAATCATTATGCACTTTAAAAATGATTTATCTGAAATTAAAATTTCAACTATTGTAAATAAGCCAAGAACAAGTATACACTATTCAGTTAAAAAGTATAAAAAGCAAAAATTGGTTAATAACAGGCCAAGATCTGGTTGACCAAAAAAATATTCCGAAGCGACGGAACGATGGCTTTTACGCAGGGGCGTAGCTACCGCCGTATCAGCTGTATCAATGATACGGGGCACCCAAGCTACAGGGCCCCAACGTGTGTAACTACAGTCCTACTAACATGGCTCTCATATCTAAAAAAGAGCCCCGAAAGAATTTTGATACAGGGCCCACTCAGAACTAGCTACGCCACTGCTTTTACGTAAAATTAAAGGAACCCAAAGCCAATGCATCAAATTTGGCAAAAGTTACCAAGGATTATTTGGATATAGATGTTATGCCCAAACTGTTAGCAATTACCTGCATAATAACGGATTTAAGGCTAGAACTGCTCGAAAGAAACCATACATATCCAAAAAGAACAAAGTGCAAAGACTGGAATTTGCTAGAAAATGTACAAACAAGCCAGTAGAATTCTGGCACAATGAAAGTTTTGCAGACGAGAGCAAATTTAATCTTTTCGGATGCAATGGCAAAATTATAGTGTACAGAAAACACAAGGCTGAGTTGGAAAAGCGAAATATGGTGTCCACAGTTAAGCATGGAGGATGAGGTATAATGGTTTGGGAGTTCAGGAGTGGGTGTAATATTGTCGTAATTAACGGCATAATGGACCATCTGTATTACATACAGATTTTAAAAGAAAATTTGCATGCCAGTGCTGAAAACCTGGGAATCTAAGAGGACTACCAGTTTTACCAAGACAATGACCCCAAACACTCCACTCAAAATACAAGGCTTTGGCTGCTATACAACTGCCCCAAAGTTATAAAACACCCACCCAAAGACCAGACCTCAACCTAATTGAGCACCTGTGGAGGATATTAGAAAAAATATTAAGAGAGCACCATTTTTCTAACAAACGTCAAATGGTGGAGATCCTTAGGGAGGAATGGTCAAAAAAACTGACCAACAGGTGACAGAAAATTTGGTGAAATAGAGGCCACAGTGTTTAAGAGAAGTCATCCATCGAAGAGGAAGAGTTACTAGATATTAGTATTAGATTATTTGAATTATTTTCATTTAATTTTATGTTTTGTCAAATTTTTTTTTTTTGCTTGTTTAACTGCCTTTGAACGAAATAATGGTGATTTTGTTAATTTATTATATTTTAATGTATTGCAAAAGATGATTCATTTAATACTTAAAGATTTTTAGTTTAAAATCAATAAAAATTATTTTGTTTTTTATGCAATTTTTATTTATTAAATCAATATATATGCAGAAATCTTCGCTTGTCGAATACTGTTTTTGATCGTTGTATGAAAGAATGAGAGAGACGTAACGCGCGGTGGTTCTCACCGACGAGATTTAAAAAATCGAATTTTCGATGTGTCAGCAAATATATTTTATATGCTTTCCGAGATTCTTAGCAGAAAAATCTAGCACACAGAAACTAAACAAAAGGCCACACACGGACAAGTAAAATCGAGACAGGACGTGAGAAAACAGTCGAAAAAAATTGTTTGGTCTTACTCGAGAGAAACTAGCATGAGTGCTTTTGTTCCCTTTTGTCAGAAAAGATGCGAGTTTCTCTTTTTTTGTGCTCCGAATTTGGCTTCTTTGTTTTGGCAGACGCCAAGAGTGAGTGAGTGAGTGAATTTAGGGTTTTATGGCGCAAGTTGGCAGACGCCAAGCCAAGCATTTCAAATGTTCTTACTAACGATTTCATTACTTTTAACAGATTTGCTGTGATAAAATTTTTCACCTTACTCTTTCGTTTGCTTAAACATAAAACGATTAAAAACGAATAATATTTATATATAAAAAAATTAAGTCAATTCCCACTTAGGTCAACAAAGAAAATTTTTATATTTTAGTTATTTTATTAAATTATTACAATTAATATAAATATGTAAATACACATATTATGGCAGAACCACAATATTAATTCACAAAATCGAAAGCGGTTTTCCTTGAAATTTTCAATTTTCCTTTCTATATATGGTGTTGGACTGTTATTTTTGTTTGTTACTATTTATTCATTAACTGAATCTAATTATTCAAATAAAACAGTATATTAAAAAAAATCACATTCTCAGAAATTAGGCCATCCCTGGTGGGATTCGAACCCACGACCTTTGGATTAGAAGTCCATTGCTCTACAGGGGACACAATGAGCGATTTTCCTTTTTATATATACTGTTGAACTATTATTTTTGTTTGTTTCTTTTTATTCATTAATTACATTTAATTAATGAATTAATATTTGAAAAAACTATTTTTACATCAAGTGTCATTCACTACAAGTTTAAAAAAATGTATTTGAACTTGAATAGATGAATAAAAAAAGTATTTTATTAATGATTAAAAATTTGAGCAAGATATATATATATATATATATATATATATATATATATATATATATATGTATATTAAGGTGACCAACCATCCTCCTTTTATAGATTCTGTCCTTCCTCGAAAAGTACTCTCCTTTTTGTCCTCCTTTTCAATATTTAAAAACTTTTTGTTAATCTCAGTATTCAGATATGAACCAAACATGTTACCAAAATGTCGAAGAATGGTCTGAAACAAATATCACAGGAAATAAC
Organism: Trichonephila clavipes; assembly: GCA_019973935.1. Taxonomy (NCBI): domain Eukaryota; kingdom Metazoa; phylum Arthropoda; class Arachnida; order Araneae; family Nephilidae; genus Trichonephila; species Trichonephila clavipes. The sequence continues at coordinate 25,606 of BMAU01020649.1, forward strand.
AGTTTTCAATGGTATTTTTTGACTTTGTCGCATGTAAATTGGGTAGATATGATTAGATAGAGTTTTTTTATCGAAAGAAATGCCTGATACTAAAATCAATCAAAATTGTCTGTTTGAAATAGAAAGAAGACTAAATGTATCTTTAAATTCTAATAAATTAGAACAGTTGGAAAATCAACATGCTGGGAAATTGGTAAAAGATAGGTGAAATTACTTAAACCATTTCAAAGATGAACACATTCCATATGAAAATGTAATTATTCTTGATGAATTTACGTTGTTCTGCCCTGGAACTAATGTAGCAGTTAAAAGAGTTTTTTTTCAGTTGGTAATGATTTTTGTGAAGTGACTAGTGAGAAATCACACAAAATTGAATATGAATATTTTAACTACAGTGTTTACGGTAAAATTCAGTATGAAGGATATTTTTTGCCCAAACTTTCCAATAGATTAAAAAAATGATATGTTGACAAACAAAAAAATTTCAATCAATGGAAAATACTCTTTTAAGATAATAATTAAAAAGTATGTAAGCGTAATTAGCATATTTTTGTTTGAATTAATAAAACGTTTCATATATTTAAGTAGTAATTTTCTCTTAAATTTTTCGTCCTCCTTTTCATGGTAAAAAATGGTCACCTTATATATGTATATATATATATATATATATATATATATATATATATATATATATATATAGTCTAATTCTCTACAAACAAGAGATAGACATTCATCAATCACATTCGACAAAAACATATAGACAGTAGAAAGATCATACAATGAAGGACACATGAGCAGCCGAGATTAAAAATTATAAAATGCATGCTGTAGTATTATAAACATTGCTGACTTAGGACAGCTAATATATAAAATAATTTTTATAAAAGTTGGGTTGAACATGTTTTTTGGCCAACCAACCTTCCTCCTTTATGTAAATAATACTGAGCAAAAACCTATTGAAAGTAATGGATAGGAATATCTAAATCCATTACAAGATAGAAGTAACTTACCCAAAAATTGCACTTAAAAATGCAGAGCCCGCGCTAAATGTGAGTGCAATAAATAAGTTATTGCCAGATTCTGGACTATAATGCATATTCAAAGCATGTGAATAGCTGAAATGTAGCACTTAACAAAAGTATAAAAAAAATAGAAACTCCCAATTTATATATATATATATATATATATATATATATATATAGGGAGAGTGTGAACTAATAGTTGGAATTGAAAGAAAATGTTTGTTTTCTTTCCATTTTCTTGTTTAGCAACAACATGAAATTGTTGGGTTGTTTTATTCAACTAATTAATAATTTACAAAACTCAATTTTGATTAAAGGAGAGACGCTTATGAACATAGGAGCCCATGTTAAATTACAAGTTTGACGGTCCTCGTAATTTTGAGCCCCGGTCAAGTAACGAGGACGGCACTAAACTGGTATCCCATTTTCATAACTTCCACACTATGCCAACGAGAGGGCTTCGAACTTTGATAAGGGCTATGGTAGCCCAGTGGTCAAGGTATCGGATCATGGCAGGCATGTCATGAGTTTGAGCCCAGCACCACTAAAGATCCGTCGTGTAGGGCAGCGATGCACGCTAAATCTGTCGAGAGCTGAAACTCCCCCCTTTTTGGTGTGGTAGTCAGGAGAAAGAGGTGCCACCTCAGGTGTCGTCCACATCACTTGCCCATGGTTCAAAATTACGTGGTCCGTCGCCAAAAGCCCTCGTGTAGCTGAACAGTGCGACGTTAATATTCACTCACTCGAACTTTGATCGATTTCAAGTGCATCAGTCCCTCTTCACGGAAAGGCTTCAAGGCATCAGGACTCGAGCCCACGAGATCGTGACAATGACCACTAGACTAATTGCCACTTTTATTTGTTTCATTAACGTCTGTACAAATAGATTTAATCTTTTGTATCTATGCAAGCCTTTCTTTAGATGAAGTAATTTTAATATAATTAAAAGTGATACAATTATTCAAAAAACAATTTTATAATGAGTTTTAGCATCCAGGAGTTTGAAATATATAGTATATAGGGGGAAAATGATTTCATAAAATATCTGTACTATAATCACGAAAAGAAAAGAAACTTAAATATCAAGTGATTGTTGACGATGAATTATTTAAAAATATTTAGGGACAAAACTTGAAAAGATGAAGTAGTTATTTAATTATACGAAGAATTAATCAGGAGTTTAATTATATGGAAATTTTATAAACTATGGCTAAAATTGGTAATATTCAATGGAAGATTTTTGAATAAATAATTAAAATATTCCATTGAATGAAAAACGAATGAACACAAAACGAATAGAAAACGAACACAAAATGTAAATCCGGGGATTATTTATTATAAACCTTCAGCAAAAAAGAAAGAAAACTGAGGGGGTTTTTTGTCTTAGAGAACAAGTTTTGAAAAATTCTTACGGTTCAAAAATAATAAAAAAAGAAAAGATTTAGCAATCCGCGAAAATGACACACACAAAATAATACTTCTCTCCTCTTCCCTTCCCCAAATTATCAGAATGGACCTGATCTGAAGATATGGTGTAGTTGTAAAAGTGTATGAGAATAAAAAGCAATTATGTAGATTCCTATACACATATTTTCTAGCAAATTAAAAAAAATCAAAGGTTTGCAAAATCCGAGAACTGGTAATTACTTATTCTAATTTTTAATTTACTTGTTCTAAGAATTTTCTTACGAAATACCTTTCAGAAACGTATGGCAACCCTGGTTCTACACGTGCCGAAAAGAAAATCGATAAACGAATGCCCAGTACTTGTTGATCCTTGGGTATCTGGGCCTTCATAGTTTGTTTCTGAGCAACACGTCTGAGCAGAAAGACGCTGCAAATGGTAAAAAAAATGATAAAAGGTAGAGAAGTTAAGAAATCTTCATTCTCGGCTAGAGATCTTTAGTACATTTAGCAAATATAAACTTCGAGACATTTACTGTGCTTTTAAATCATTCTGTTAGTTGAACATTTGGCGGGAGGGGTAAAAAATCTACTTTTAAGGGTTTTTTTAAACTTTATCTAAAATCATTAAGCTGTTTACTAGTAAAAAAAAAACAGCTGCCACACACATAAAACTGAAATATAAAAAAGTGTCTTGTGAACATATAAAAACATATATCGTTTTAGTACAGTTCTCTATGTCGCAGGGAAATGTTGAAATAGGGTATTTCATCAAATCTCTAAAGGAGATGGTTAATTCATGCAAGAGATGTAAAAATAACGTCTCTTTGAGGTTTTTTTCTTGTTGTAAGTAAGTGATTTTATCAAATCCCTGAATTGTTTCAGTGAAATGATTAAATGAACTATAGTCAGGATTTGCATTGGCAAAATGCTATACGGAGGGAAGGGAGATACCTGAAGGAGGGGTCAAGTCCTAGTACTATCGATTCCTTAAATATCACCCCCATATCTTTAAAAAAAATGACACCACAGGATTAACATAGGGATTGATTACCAGCCTAATTTTCTAATTATTTGTTAATTAGTTTCGAATAAATATAATTTGTATTTCATTGACTATTGTTGTATTACTTACTTCTACGTTTAATAATGCACCATATTTGTTAAATAAACACTTTTAAACTCTTGATAAAATATTATTTCATCATTTCACTGAAACAGCTCAGGGATTCGTTCAAATCCCTTACTTTTATCAGGGAAATAACCTTGAAGAGACGTTATTTTAACATCTACCGTCAAGTGATCTTCTCCCTTAGGGATTTGATGAGATTCCTAATTTCTTCATTTTCCTGCAACATCTATGTGTTTTGAGCTCATCATTTCCGCTGAAATATTCTAGTTCAGGAATATCCGACCTTTTTATCGCCACGGACCGGTCAATGTTTGATAATTTTACCGCGGACCGCTGAGGGTGCGGAATTGATTGTTTAAATTTTAGATTGTTTTGATTGAATAAATTTAATTTAATTGCATTTAAATACGCCTTCAGAACAAAAAATACAGTTACACTAAAAATGAATATTGAGTGATTTAACATGAAATATAAATCTAACTATGGAAAGCTACACAAACCGGAGAGAAAAATACACCACAGTAATTAAAATAGAAATAATTTAATACTCCTTGGACGGCCCATTGCTATTTGATCCACAGACCGGTACCGGCCCGCGGATCACAGTTCTAGCTCATTTCATTTTGGTGGGGCCAAGCGCTTTTTATTTTGGTTTCATTTTACACTTATTTACTCAAAAAATTTCTTGCAAAGTATGAAAATAATTTCTGAAAGATTTTAAATGATTTTACCGTTTTACTAAACTCTCCCTCCCCCCTTTTTTTTTGAGGAAAAAAAAGATTGAAAATGAAACGCGACATGTTACATGACTCCCCATCCCCCCTTTTTTTAAAACTGCTACTCAAACCTATGATTGGTTAAGCAGAGGTCATTTTAGAGGGTTTTTAGAGTAATTATTATTAGTATTATTTGATATTATTATTATAATATCAAATTATATTATTATGTGTGTTTATGTCGCAATAGTCAGAATTAGAAGTAAAAAATGAAAAAGTTTCCAGGCAATTATAAATGCTCTGATATGTCCAAAACCTGTAAGGGATAAACTGAATTAAAGATAGAATAAAGGAAACTATTGAGTGAATATTATAACGCTCATGAGGAAACTATTGAGAAATTAAATAGAAGAGCTTATACATACACCCGTTCAAAGGTAGTGTTGGATACAGACTGGTTAACAATAATTTCTCAGCTGTCATTCATAATTTCTCTTTTAGTCGCGAACTCCTGGCAGACATTGCTCTGTCAAATCCTGGTCCCTCAAGACCCACCGTGTAGGGGATGTAGGCTAATTCTGTTGAAGCTGAAAAACCTCATGTTGGTGTGGTGTGGAAATTAGAAGAGTAGGATATCAAGTCAATTGTCATTCTCATCATTTGACCGGTGACAAAATTACGTGGTACATCACCAGTCGCAATCTAGGTGTTGTTAAGTGCGACTTTATAATATAAAACATTCATTCAGTAAGTACACAGTTAAAAAGGTAAAACAATTATATGCATGGATTAAATAATCCAACAACACAAATTTATCTTTAATCGTTTAATAAAAGTTTCTATTTCAGATTGATTATCTCTTAAAAAACTAACATTAAAAATTTTGCTTTTTAAATACGATAATCTGTCACTAACGACAACGAGAAAGAGAGAAATTATTTACTCGATCAAACATCAAGGTATCCGACTACGTTTAGAACCGAGATTTTAAAAAAGGGGATAAATAGATCATTTTCATGATATATAGTGTCACTCAGATTAGAATACATGCATAAAATTGTTTTAAGAACATTTTGACAAAAAAAATTTATTTAAATATAATATTTTTGGCAAAAATTAACTTAGAATAACCTTTTTCCAAATGTTCTCCTTTTGTGAAAAATAGTTCAATTATAACAATATTTTGCCTGTATATAGCTCAAACCTCTCTATAGAGGCTCAACTAGAAATTTTGAAAAATTCACATTATTTTCAGAGTTACCACCAATTGAAATAATTATTGGCGTTTTTTTTCTTAAAATTGCTCCCCTCTGTCGTCGTAAAATATAAATAAACTCACTTCTAAGTTATATATTTTAAAAATTCTAGTTGAGCCTCTGTAGAGAGGTCTGAGCTATATACAGGCAAAATATTATTATAATAGAAGCATTTTTTACAAAAGGAGAACATTTGGAAAAAAGATTATTCTAAGTTAATTTTTGCCAAAAATATTATATTTAAATAAATTCTTTTTGTTAAAATATACTTAAAACAACTTTATGCATATATTCTAATCAAGTGACGCTAAATATCATGAAAATCAACCATGTATGTGCTTTTACAAAATCACCGTTCCGAACGTAGTCGGATACCTAAAGAACATTTTGAAAAAACAAATTATTTAAATACAATATTTTCGCAAAAAATTAACTTAGAATAATCTTTTTTCAAAATGCTCTCCTTTTATAAAAAATGCTTCTAAAATAATAATATTTTGCTTATATAAAGTAAAGACTTCTCTCTATCCAAAGAGTCTGAATTTTTTTTTTGAAAAATTCACATTATTTTCAGAATTACAACCAATTTAAATAATTATTGGCGTTTTTTTCTTAAAATTTCTCCCCTGTGTTGTTGTAAAACATGGATAAACCCACTTCTGAGTTATATATTTCAAAAATTCTAGCTGAGCCGCTGCACAGAGGTCTGAGCTATATACAGGCAAAATATTATTATAATAGAAACATTTTTCACAAAAGGATAATATTTTGAGAATGGGTCATTCTATGTTCATTTTTTGTCAAAATATTGTGCTTAAATAATTTTTTATTGTAATACTATTCTTAAAACAATTTTATATAAATTTTGTAATCAAAGTGACACTAAATATCATAAACAATATCGATTTATACGTTTTTGCAAAATCACGGTTTCGAACGTAGTCGGATACCTTAAGCGATTTTTTATTGATTAGAATATATACAAATGTGGGTTGATTAGTTGCTTATTAACGACACGTTTTGAAGCTTGGCGACGGGCCTTGTAATTTCGAACTTCGGTCAAGACATGTTGTGATTTTTTCACACACACATAAAGAGACTTTTTTGTGTTATATTTATAATAATATTTCTTAAAATTACTTAAAAGCAGTCTATTTAAAGCACTGTCCTAACAATTTTTGATAAAAGATGTATAGTACATAAATGCAGAAAATTTGCATTCAATATGTTAAACATATTTAATAAGGATATCCAACTTTTCGGTTATCTACAAATTAGTAAAAATTAACGCGAAACAAATTATTTTACATGAAAACTAAAAAAGATTTTCTTTTCTGTGTTTTCCATATTTTTTTCATACATTTCTGAGATAATATTGATGCAATGTGCGAAAGGGGAAAAGAAACTTTCTTGCTACAATGAAAATAAAACATAAGCACAACTTGCGTTAGAATAGATCTTAAATAAGTAAATACCAAATATTAGAATATGAAATAGCAATTATTTAGTTAGAATGTCAATAGTAGAGACTTTGTTCGTTGCGGTTTGCTCTTTTAAGTGACTGGTAGCCATGTGGTCATAGCCGCGAACTCATGGCCGTCGTTGTCGAGTTGTGGGTTGGAACCCTACACCCGAACCCTTGATTTTTTTTCTCGATTGATTATAATCCTATGTATCTGTCGCAGGGAAATGATTAAAATAGGGATTTCATCAAATCCCTAAGGGAGATAATCAATTCCCGCAAAATGTTAAAATAAGAACTCTGTAAGGTGATTTCCCTAAGGAAAGTAAATGATTTGATACAATCCGTAACTTGTTTCAGTGAAATGATGAAATCATATTGTCAAGAGTTTAAAAGTGTTCATTTAGCAAATAGGGTGCATTATTAGAAGTAGAGTAATTAATACAAAAATAATCATTGAATTACAAATTATTTATTCGAAATTAATTTACAAAAAGAATTAGATAATAAAGCTGGTATTTTTTTTTAAAAAAAAAAAAAAAAGGTACTTGAAGACAAATTTCAAACATTTTTTTTTTAAATTTTACATTAATGTAGTACTTCAGAAAATATCATGCTTTATTTGTAACACCTTTTTTCAGTTATTATTTCCCTTTTTAAAAATAGCTTTATTTTACTATCAAAAAGCTTTTTTTATTTATAAAGAGGGCGCGGTCGAATTCCCTTTTTTGTTTGTTTACATTTTTTCCTTTTAAGTTTTACCAGTTTCTAATTTTCAGGCATACAAAAGCGGATATATCATTCGAAAGATAATAACACAAATAATATAACTAAATAAAATTAAAAATTATGTTTAGGTCATTTTGTTTTGGTGCGTCACGTCAGAAACCCGGCGCTGTCTGGCACAGACGAAGAGAGGGGGAGGTAAAAGGAAGTGGTAAGAAGCGAAAACAGAGCTCTAGAAATGCTGACTTGTTCATTTCATCATTTCACTAAAACAGTTCGGGGATTTCATCAAATCACTTATTTACATCAGGTAAATGACCTCAAAGAGACGTTATTTTTACATCTTGCGTGAATTGATCAACTCCCCTAGGGATTTGATGAAATCCCTAATTTCATCATTTTCCTGCGACATATACGTCGACGGCACTTAAGAGGTTAAAGTCGTGACGTAGGTTTAGCATCAAAGTATAGTATTATTTAATTCAATACATTGTTATTGTATGCAGGAGGGCGCAAGGGAAATTATGATATGATATGATATTGGGTCGCAAATATTGAAAGTTTGAGAAGAACTGTCCTATGCAAATGCAAGTTACACTTTTAAGTTATTCTTGCTGTGTAAGAAACAATTTCGACAATATGCGCCTATCTCTTTGAATAAGAAGAATAAAAAGAGGTCTTAAGTTTAAAGGGACATAGAAAAGTGCTATGATTACTTAATAAAGTAATTTTTTTTACCATAAAATCCCTCTTTGAAACCATTTTAAGGGAAACAAAAAGAAACACCAATCAAATATATATAATATTCATAGTTTTAAACTAAAATTGGCTTCAAATACAGTGAAAGTCGTTTAACACGAAACTGAAGGGTTTAAAATATTTTTTCCTGTTACAGGATATTGCAAAAAAAACCATATTAATCAAATTAAATTTATTAGTTTATTAGATTTGCATAAATATGTATACATGCATATATTTAATGAAAATCAATGAAAAGAAAAAGATCCCAAGAGCTTAAAGAAATTTAACACAAAATTTTCAAGTTTTTTAAAGAATAAAACATTTTTTTATCGATATTTTGGAGAAAAAAATCTGAAAATTTTTCTTTGCATTGGTTTTTTCTTCTTTCTTTTGCCATCAGCTGTCAACAAATTGATCGATATCTTTCATTTTGTTATACATTTCACCATTAGAAAGTGCTTCCAAATAACTCCTTAATTCAGATAATATGGGAACAGGAGCTGGATAATTCATTTCATTTTCATCGTCGGAATCTGCATCAGTGATATTTTTTTAGCTTTGAATAAACTGTTGCCATAAAATTGGGGCTGTACACACATTATCATCATCTACTGCAGTAATTCCCCAAGTGGTCCATATAGACCCCTAGGGGTCTATGACGAGCTGCAAGGGGTCCGTGCCTGCGAAAAAATAATTTTGGGGTCCATGAGGTATAAATGGGGGTCTACAATAGTGGCTCTCATTAAACCAGATCGTGACTTTAATTTTAAAAGGAAATTTAATCAAGTGGAAACAAGACATACCTATTAAACAGATTTATTTACTAAATTTAATGAGGCTAATTTGCAGTTATAAGGTGACAGCATAAATTTTATTAAAACAAGGACCACAATTCAGCCTTTCTTTTGAATGCATTAAGCTAAAGGAGTATCATTTTGGGCATCGCAAATTTTACCAGTTTCTCAATTGTCACAGACAATCTTCCAGGAAAAAGACGTTTCAACCTACGTTCGACAATTAAGTGCCTTTTTTTTAGATTTCGAAAATAGGTTTGAGAATGTTTTGACTATCAATACCACAGTAGGCAAAGAATTCATATGGTCACTTTGAGAAAAAAGGGATGTCATATTACAAGAATTAGGCACTAGGAATAGGCACTGACGAAGACTTTAAAGTAAAGTTTAATTAAAAAGTTAACTAATTAACATGTGTTTTCTTACGTTTTAAGCACTATACTTCACTGCAGTTAAAAATCTAAATCGTTTAAAGTAAGTATATCTGTACCTGCTGTCAAAAACACATTTAAGTCGATGAATTTATGAAAATTTAATATTAAGTAAGTAGGGGTCTACCCGAAACCGAAAAACCTGTCAAGAGGTCTATGAGGCAAACAAGTTTGGGAACCTCTGATTTACTGCAATGAATTCTTCAGATAATACACTAGAACAATTCAATCTGGCTGGGGGTTTCCTTAGTTTGTTCAATCCCAGCTAAGAAATCTTTTCGCGTTATGCGATTTACGTTTTGTATTAAGAGAAAAAAATGTATGCAATAGCTAGTCGAGGCCGTTGTATCATTTCGTGTTAACCGATATTTCGCTTTAAGCGATATCGTGTTAAACGTATTTCACTGCAAAAGAAATTATGAAAAATTACAGGTTGTGATAATAGTATGAGAAAAGGGAAAAGTTAATTGTCCCAGCATTGTTCCAGACCATAAACTCAAATTTAGTGGCCGCAACAGCCCATGTGCCCATCCCAGTATATATGACCATTAAGCGCTGGGGTATACGAGCAGATGTCCCGATCAGGTGGTGAGTCTAAAATGAGACTCCCAGTGTTTAAGTCCCTAAGCAAGCTTGGTACTCATTTATCTCGACCCACTGCAGTAGGGATGAAAGGCTGAGTCGATACATACATACATACATACATACATACATACATACATACATACATACACACATACATACATACATACATACAAACAAACATACATACATACATACATACATACATACATACATACATACATACATACATACATACATATATATATATATATATATATATATATATATAATTTTTAATAAATGCAGGAGAGACTGAAGTGTCTTGAATACTAAAGATAAAAAATATCATATTGAGGTTTTGGAAACTTATAAAGATGGATGCTACTGTGCTATAACGATGTTGAATGAGGACAATCTTTAAACTTACATAAAAGTGGGATTTAATCTGTTTTAAGGCTAGTTAACCTTCCCTCGTTCTGTTTATAATACTGAGCAAAATCCTATGAAATAAAGTAGGCAGATGTTCTAAGCCAAGGTGTTAATTAAAATTTTAACTTACCTAAAGATGCTTTCGAAAATGCTTAGATAATGATGAAACAAAGAACAATAAACCAATTATTTTCAAATTTAATGATCCAAATACGTATTCAAGGTTGGGAAAATAAGGGCCGAATGGCAGCACAGCAATAAGTATAAAATTATTTTTTCAAAAATAATTATTAATTAAATCTATGTACATGTCTAGCTACTTTTCTTATAGCCCAGTAATATATGCAAATTACAGGCGATGGTTGGCGGCACTCAAAATATAAAAGAATATTAAAAATAACGCATTTGTTACACAGTTATATTATTATGAAATTTAAAATAAATTAATCGTAATTTTAACGTATTAAGAAAATTTAGAGTAAAAATTATAAATTTTACAATAGATTTTTTTTAGATAGGTACTTAAAAGTACTAATAATGACAGGCTTCGCCCGGTAGAAATCGAGCCGATCACGGATGTGGACGTTTAAATAGGAACAGAATCCCACCCCTAAGCGGAATAACTTGACTTAAGTATAAAAAAAGTCGTACATTTAGTCAACTGTTTAGTTTATTCTGACATTTGAAGAAAATGTAACAAATTTTCCTTCGTTTTGAACAGAAAGCAGTATTATCCTTCGTATTATTAAGAAGATGGAAAACGTTACGCAAGTGTTTTTAAATACAATTGGTATCGGGTACATAAATTTACCAAACAAATTTGTACCTTTGTGAAAGTTATACATGTATCGTATTTACTCGAATCTAAGCTGCCATCGATTCTAAGCCACACTCCCAATTCTCCACACGTTTTGAGAAAAAATAAAATAATTTGTAAAAGGTTCATCAATACCCGGTATATAAGAATTTTTTTAAAAAAGTTTAATGAGGAATAATAAGAAATTAATAATTAATTTATCTCACCATTATAAAAAACTTTTAAATACATACATAAACCTATAATTACTCTAACCAACAGTATCGTGTTTCGAAAAGGATTCCTCACTCCCATTGTCACAGCTAACTTTGGAATTAGTGCCGGAGTCGCCCTTTTTACACACGGGGTCATCTTCCGTGCCATCCACAATTATTTTTTTTGCAATATTTTTTTAAAGGATGTGTTATAAAAGGATGCAAAAGAAATATTAATGACTGTTGAACATTTACAGGCAAAGGTTATATCATTTTGATTACGCCATCGACGTATATTTGTTCCATCCGAGTCAAATTTTCAGAAGCCGCTGCTTTGTTTCCTATTTTTCTGCATATGAAATTGCTCCTCTTTTCATTCTTGTGTCATAATGAACTCGTCTTGATGCTATTACCTATATCTTTGATGTTTAGGTGATTAAAAGAAAGCATATTCAAAAAACTTCCTAATTACGAGCAGACAACGATGTTTAGGATAGATTGAATACTGGAAATAAACTGCGGAATAGGATAAGTCATCGATGCAAAGGACCAGAATGAACAGTCAGACTTTTCCTTTTGAAAAGGGTGGAAACTCAATTTCCCCCATCAAAGAAATGTTTTACCTTCCATTCTAAGCCGTACACGATTTTCAGTAGCATTGACACTAGAAAAATAGTGCGGTTTAGATTTGAGTGAACACGGTATATAATTTTTATAAAAATAGTATTATATAATACTTATCGACATTATTTTCAGGAGCTCAAACTTAAATTTGTAATTTTTCTATTATACATTGAAATAGAGTTGTTTTACGAGGGCTTCATGGACATATTTTGATATAAAAGGGGCCCATTGGCACAATAAGTTTCGGAACCACTGTTCCAAAGCAATCAGTTATCGGTTCATTTTTTTTTCAATTTGAGCCCAAAACCATACCCAATAGTAGAGTATTCAGTAAACAAATACCGAACAGAATAACAGAAATACCGAGATATATTCTATGGCCTCAGAATTTCTTCATTTTATGTTGAAATTACAATTACAATTAAATATAATCTTTGGAGATTGAAAAATTTCTAATTATTGTTTTTTTTCTAGAGTTCAAAAAATAATTCAGCTTAAGAAAAGACTTAAGATAGGTATTTAAAATTTAGTTCTGCTTATAGGAAGAAATAAATAAAGGGAGGAAATTTTATCAATGAAAAATTATGTATTTTAGAAAAAAAATATGTCTATGAGAATTTCTGAATTCTATAAAATAAGATTAAAAAACTGAGCACACGGTGTACTTTATATTTCTGATACAATTCACTACACCAATAATTTTTCGAAGAAATATAATATAGACCTAAACAGTGAACAGAATATTATTTTATTAAATGATAGAAAATTCAGCCAGTTTGCATCGGCCAGTCGATTTCGGTGAAACCATTTTCTATTTCTATAAACCAGTTAAAAAAATGGTGATTAAAACTAAATTGTTTCATACGTACAACCAACATGTGGAGATAAGTGGATGACGAAATAATTGGGAAGTGGTGAAATAATTGTTAAATCGTCGTAATTCCACCATTGTGTGTTAATAACTGGAATCGATTAACCTATTGCAGTGGTCTTCAAACTGTGTTCCACGGAACCCTGGGGTTTCACAAGGCAAAACCCAGGGGTTCCACGAGTCACAATAAAAAAATCGAGAAGAAATAAATATGCATGCAAAATGGATTCACGTTCTCTATGAAGTTTATAAGTTACAAGTCTCTCTCTCTCTCTCTCTCTCTCTAAAGCTCACGCCCTATTCATTAAAACTGAAAACTTTATTTACACATATTACTTTTATTTTGTAATACTTTTTAAACGTTTATTATAATATAATAAAAGAACATTTTAAAGCATTTTATCATTATATGTACTACCTATTAGATTGTGAACATTCCATTGTTTACTATCTCGGGTCCCACGAGATAATTTTATACTCATTAGTTAGCACAGTGTCTCGCAAAAATAAATAGTTTTCTAATGGAAAATGCACCTTTTTACATTTGTGGAAAACAACACCTATAATGAAGGAAAAGAAGAGAAACAGCTTCTAAATTTTAGGTTGCAAATTCATGCTAAATACACGAGATTTCTTACACAGCTATGAACATTTTAATGCCATCAGAACATTGTGTTTAAGAGAAATATACACTCATGTCCATAAATAGAGATATATGATGGCTATATAAATCTGAAACCTTTCTTGTGTCATATTATTTCTCGTGTAATTTTTTAATAATTTTTCATTTACTGAAACTTCTTTCCCCTGAAGTAAGAGAAACAGGTAAGGTTAAAAAAATTTTATTGTTTGAGCAAAACTTGGAGATCTCATTCTTGACTATAATTTCTAATATCTCAATTGGTGATTTTTCATAGTTTGATAAATGTCACTTTACTTTTAATATACAAGTAAAGGAAAAAATAATAAAACCAAGAAAATAATTTTAAATAGTTTTTCATTAGAAATTAATTTTTGTTGCAAATATATTGCTGTTAAATTTAGAAAGCAAATTCTTAAGCTTAAACACCAAATAGAATATTTAAAAAATATGTTGAATAGATTTAAAAAAAAAGTTGACTGTGTAAAAGCAAATTAAACTGAACTACAGAGTAAAAAAAAAACAGATTATTTCCTACGTATTTATAGCCAATTTCTAAATGCGGGGTAAGAAAATGTTTTAAAATTATTTTTAAGAAGTATTTAAATCTGTTGTATGAATAAATATATCTAAAACTCTTACAGCAATGAATAAAATAAAAGAATGACCCTATACCTAAACCGACAGTGTAATAGACGATTGTGATACTTAATTTATATATAAATGAATGTATCAGACTAAATATTTGGAAACGATTCAACACGACCATCATTTCAGTCTTAAACATGATGCATACAGGAGATGTTATGAAGAACCATTGGATAGATACATTCTGCTAACATAGAGAAAATAGTAGACACGGTGACACCGTAAGGGGCTAAGTCAGAGTTTCTCAATTTGGGGGGCGTAATAACTGTACGAGGGGGGTGCGAGCTTATAGAAAAGTCGAAAACAAAAGATTATTCAATTTTTTTTTATTTTACTGAAAGTAAACAAACCAAATACATTTTGATATGATAAAAAATAAAATACACATTTGCACTGATATAATACACTTGTAAATGTATCTAGACTGCATGTATGTTTTTTTATAATTAATTTAACAATACTAAATTAAGATCAAGTTTAATAATTACAAGTGACCCGATGAGCTTGTCACATATTTACGTGATGAAAATTATGATCAAATATTGGGTCGCAAATATTGAAAGTTTCAGAAGCACTGAACTAAAGGATTAAAAATATAAATTTCTAGCTTTTTTTTTTGTATTAAAATGTTTTGTTTCACATAGGGGCATAGCTTACGGGAAACTGTTTTGAAAATCAAATCATTTATTATTATTTATTAATGTCTAATAATGAGATCTGTTAGAATATGCCTTTTTGGCAGTAAGATGGGATGTTTGTGGCCACATGCGAGATTTGCATGTTGCAAACGAAAGCCCACTCTGAGAATATTTGAATTACTTAAAAATGGATTTAGAGATAAAATTTTGCTTCTGCAAGATAGTGGTTGATTTCTTTTTAAAGCATTGATCACATTATTAAACTCAACAATTTGCTCTAATTTGACTAATACATACATAGCATTAGTTAGTTTACCACACACACACAGTTTTTAAAAACCCAATTTTTTTATCTTTTGAAATTCTACAATTATAAACAAATTTTTAGCAATATGCTATTACATGTTTAAGTTTAGAAAGATAACAGAATTTATGAAGTAAATCATTAGCATCAGGCAAGTGATTTGGTACAATAGTTGATTGTAATGTACAATACCTTTCTTCTGACACAGCATCATTCAATGAAGGAACAGAAGAGTCTGTCTGAAAAGGAAATGTTTCATGTTAAAACTTGGAATCACACAACCATATTAACGTGAGTAAAGTTGAAGCTGATACTCCACGGGCTGCAAGATCTGCGGGATTTTCACTTCCACTTATATGATGCCATTGGGAAGCAGAAGACAACGTCTGGATTTTCGTCACTGTTGGTTACGAAGGTCTTCCATAGGCTGGCATGGTACATCCAAGCAAGTACGATAGTGGAATCCGTATAAAATTGGGTTTGTGGTATAGGGTAATCCAGATTTTTTCAAGTAAAGTCCGTCAGTTTAATTAACAGAAGAGCTCCACACAATTCTAGTCGAGGAAGTGAAACAGGTTTCAGTGGGGCAAATCTTGTCTTGGCTATTATTAGTTGAACGTTTATTTGTCCTGTATCTGATACAAAGCGACAGTAAACTGCATCTGCATAAGCCTTGTCAAACGCATCACTGAAGCCAAATAGATGAAACTGGTTGTCTGAATCGACTAACAACAATCATGGAATTTTGATGTCTTTGACCTTTTTGTCCCACTGCAACTGTTGTTTCCATAGTCTTTGCATGATTGTTTTATACAGAATTGTGATGGGTGACAACCGTCCAAGCGGATCGAAAGTCTTAGCAATTGTAGAAAGTAATGTTCTTTTGGTTAAGGTACCTTCCAAAGATAAAGGAGTGATTTTGAAGTAAAATACATCTGAAGCTGGATGACATAGGATACCTAAGGTTTTTTTTGTATCATCGTCTATATTCAAAGAAGAATTAGAAAAACGCATATCTGAATCGATTGAATATAAGAGTTCATTGCAATTAGAAGCCCATTTTCTCAATACAAGTCCAGCACTGGACAACATTTGAGTCAATTGGTTTTGTTGTTCCAGGGCTTCAGAGAGTGAATTGGCTCCGAACATCAAATCATCAACGTAAAAGTCCTTGAGAGCTGTTTTAGAAGCAAGAGGAAAATTATTTGATTCATTTAATGCCAACTGCTGTGATCATTTCATTGTAAGGTACGGCGCTGATGCAGTGCCATAAGCTATTATTGTCAATCTAAAGTCTTGAATAGGCTCAAAGGGTGAATTACGCCAAACGATTATCTGAAAACCCGAACCTTGTAGTGTTATTTGTCTATACATTTTTTCTATGTCTGCGGTTATAGCTATTTTTTTCATCCTGAAGCGAAGGAGTAATGTTGTTAAGTCAGTTTGTAGCTGTGGACCAACCATTAGTTTATTGACAAATTGTTGAGAGAAACCCCACTTGAGGACTTTGTAGATCCGTCAAATAAAACGCGAAATTTATCTCTATTTTTATTGGGTACTGGGTGATGCGGGAGACAAAAACTGGTTGATTGGTTGATTGAATATTAACGTCTCACTGTTCAGCTACACGAGGGCTTTTGGCGACGGACCACGTAATTTTGAACCATGGTCAAGTGACTTGGACGACACCTGAGCTGGCACCCCCTCCCCTCTCCTAACTACCACACCACACCAACGGGAGGACGTTTCAGCTCTCGACAGATTTAACGTGCATCGCTGCCCTACACGGCGGGTCTTTAGTGGTACAGGGCTCGAACTCGTGACAAGGCAAGCCACGATCCGATACCTATACCACTCGGCTACCGCGGCCACGATAAAAACTGGAACTAGCTGGAGTGTCAGGGCCGGCGCTAGCAGTTTTGCTGCCCCGGGCAAAGAGGTAAAATGCCGCCCGTTTATAACAAGAATTAAAAGAGATTACCTAAATCCTTCCCACACTTAATAGTAAAATAAAACGAGAGCAAAAAAATTGTTATCAATAATGTTGAAGTTTTGATTAGCAGAAAATACTAATTTATTAATTTATGTTTTTGGTACTAAATTGAAATTAGGGTTGCACAGAAAAAAAGAAGAGTGTCATTTCTAGTGTATAATTATGAAATACAGGTATTAAAAAAACACTAAAACAAATTATAGAACCACTAAATATTAAAAATTAATTTCGTATTAAAAATACATTTAAACCGAGAGTTAAACTTACAAGTGTTTTTTTCTCACTTGTAATTCTGAGAATTTTTTTTATAATTTCTTTAACATTAATTTCTTCAGCCAGTTCATGTTCAATGGCTATTGTTGTCAAGCCGTTTAGTCGATCCTCGGTAGTTGGGGAGCGTAAAAATTTTTTAATTTTAATTCGAAGAAACTCCTTTCCCCACTTGCCACACTTATTCGGAGAATAAGCAATATCCTTAAAACTATACCGAGATTTGGAGCAAAATCCAGGTTTGATTTGAATTTTAAAATCTCAATTGGACATTCTTTATTATTTAGCAGAGCCAAAACCGCTACTATCTCGTCTGCCAGGTTCAGCGCGTTTATATTTGATGAATTTCCATAAGTTAACACTGTTTCTAGACCATTACAATACTTTAGTACGCCGTTTTTAGGAGTATCTTTTAAATTACAAATATAAATAATTAATGTACTCTAACTCATATACTTAAATATGTTAATCAACATGAAAATATTTTACGAAACTGATGACATTTATATTTATGCATGCAAAACTAAAAATAAATAAATAAAATAGAAAAAGCACAAATGCAGCAAAAAAATTTTTTTCATTTTATCTTATGCAATGATTAAAATTCCTGGGCATTGAACCTTTAAAATTTAAAAGAGAATTTGAAAATGAAAATATTGTTACCTTTGTTGTAAGCACAGGAAGCTAAAAGAATTCGTTCGGAAGGTAGATTGACACAAGATTCCCTCAGTTTTCTTCGAAAAGGGTTTTTTTTTCTCATGGTCATTCTGCCCCTTTCTTTTCATTCATAAAACTTGACCGTGCTTTTCATCACTTTGTTGAGACTAATCTCTGCCAAAATCTATCTCTTTCAATCGTACCCGAATTCACGCATACAGAGCAGTAAAAGTTGTTGAAAACTAGATGAAAGAGAAGGAACCGGATGCCGAAATTCTTCTTTATCGCCCCCTCTCCCTTTCCCCATGCGTTGGAAAACACGGTTTTAAATACTAATGAATATTCGTTAAAAAAATACTCTAGGACACTATAGAAAACGTGAATATATTTTGCACATACACATTTTTAATTTTTTTCTTCGAATTTTTATTTCTATTCGTGGAATCCCTTGGTATACCTCGTGGAACCCCAGGGTTCCATGGAACATAGTTTGAAGACCACTGGTTCATATCAATGGATTAAAGCATTCTCTATTGCGCGTTTTTCAAAAACCTTTTTAATAAAAATTACAAACAAAAGATAGAACCGACTTAAAAAAAAGCACTAAAAAGTATAAAATTATTTATAATCACTGAAGTAATGTAAAGGAAATCCATATATATTTTTTAAATCGAGTGCCTTATGCTTTTTATTTATTTTTTTTTGGAAAGTAAATCTTATTTAATTGGAAAGCTTAATTTTTTTTCCACCCCTTAATATTAACTCCAAAGGCAAAAGGGGTAGTTTTTAAAAGTTTTAATTTTGCATTTTATTTGGATTCCCAGTAGCTTTATTCACATCAAATTTTAATTATTTTCGGAAACTTTTATTTTTTATCAACTCCTAAATGTTACCTCCAAAATTAGGGGAAGACATTTTAAACGACCTTTTTAACAAGGGTGCCAATCCGGTAACATACCCTATCAAACAAAAAAAATTATTCAAATCGTTTGAAATATGCCGAAGTAATCGCCAAACAAACATTAAAAAAAAAAATTGATCGAATTGATAACCTCCTCTCCTTTTTTGAAGTCGGTTAAAAATACATGAAAAAGCCTCTTTTAAAAAGAAACATCCTGTAGAAACTATTTAAATATTTCTTAAGAAAAAATGAATATTTTTTAATTATTCTACTCACCTTACTTTTGTAACACAACACAAGTTAAAAAAAGCCCAGTAAATAGTGATTGTATTATAATGCATTCTACTCCATTAGCAACCAATCTACACAATATAATTTTTCCATAAATAAAACTGCCTTTCTTCAATTCCTACTATTAACTCACACTCTCTCTATATTTATTTATTTATCTTGGTGGAATTTTCAATCGTTAATAAAATACATTTTAAAGCGCTCAATTGAGCTGAAATTTTATATACATGATTTTATTTTGGATATGACAATACAATAATTTAATTATAATTAATAAAAATTAATTGATTAAAACTAATTATTTAAACAATTACAAATATAGCCACGTTGACGAATTAGCGACAATTTGGCGCTTTGTGTCAAAACTTGAAAAGTTTTTCTTCTCACGTTTTAAAGCATTCAGTTGAACTGAAATTTTATATACACGATTGTTTTGGATGACAATACGATACTTTAATGATTATGAATAAAAATTCATTACCACTTAATGTTGTGATTCTGTCATATGTTTATACATATTTATATTATTGTAACTATTTAATAAAAAGTAGCTAAAATAAAATTTTCCTTTGTTGATCTAAGTAGGAATTCACTTATAAATTTTTTTTATATTACTTGTTCCTTTTATAGTCATGGTTAAAAGCGTGTGAAAACTTGTCAGGACTGATTTTTAGCGCCCGCCCGCATTTTCATACATGTTTCGACAAATTAAGAAACACGGTAAAAAATTATATTATAGCACTTTGTATGTGTGTCCGTTTATTTAAATTATAATAAAAAGACTGCTTTTGTTTACATTTTAAGCGGGAATTTATAATACTTGTGAGTGGTGTCCTCGTGAATTTCAAATATTTTGACTTTTAAAATACTTAAAAGTTCGTAAACATAAATATATTATTAGTATATATATATTATAAAAATTAAACATTTTTTTATAAGATTTAAAAGAATCTTGGTTTATTTTTTTCATAAACTAGTTAATTTTAAAGCCAATTTGCCGCCTCCTAAGGTTGCTGCCCCGGGCGGGGCCCGGCTTCCCCACCCCTAGCGCCGGCCCTGGGAATGTCAATCTCGTTTTCAGAGATTAACTCCATGTGACCCAGTTTCAAGTAGTCATTAATGAATTTGTGATACTGATAGGAAGCAGTGGCGCACACAAGGGGGGTCCGGACAACCACCCCCGATTTTTCCGATTGATTATAATTCTAAGTATATAGTACGTAAAATTTAATTAAGGATTTGTTATTAATGATTAATTTTAGTAATTAATGCTAATTATTTATTCAATAATTAGTTTTATACTGTGTTTTGTTCTTGAAAATCGACAAAATCAAATGGAGCATGATATAGGAATGGTGAACTTTCGACCCCGGACCCCCCCTTTAAAAATTTCTGTGTGCGCTACTGATAGGAAGAGATTGATTTTTACTGAATCGACATTCAATTTGATATAGACGATGCACGGCAATGTCTTTAGATGAACCAAGTTCATCACTAGTTTTGGAATGGAAAATTGACTGCGAGAGAAAATCTACCTGTTGAGATTCACGAGTATAAGTTCTTTTGAAATGATTCTCGCAAGCAATTTCTTCATTCGTGAAAGGTTTTGTTTCAGAGAGTTCCCCTAATTGCCCAGATTTATCGAGTTGAAACTCTACTGCGTTGTAACTTATATGATTTAAAATAAGTCTTTGGCAAGCAAGTTTTGTTTTTTTAAGAACAACCCAACTGAAAATGGATCCCATTACAGTTAAAGATTGTAATTATCGTTTGTTATTTTAATTGAATGTAATAAAGAGTGGCTGCTTCGCCTTTTACATAAAGTTTAAGCTACTGCAGTTTTTGACTATCGATTAGAGTATTATTCCCTACACTCACTCGAAATAAATCGCGAAACGAGATCCAGTCCAGAAACAGTAGAACGTCGTTTATCCGAACGTTTATTATCCGGATTGTCAAATATCCGGACCAGCTGCTGCTCAAGAGAATCAGAGACCTTGCAGCGAAAAAACGAAGGTGTACATTGGTACAGCGAAAAATAAGTGATTATTTTCCTCAATAAAGGTAAAATTGCGACATTTTGCTTTTTCTTCAAACACGTTTCCCTCATGCGATGATTTTCGATACTCGTATAGTGTCCGGCATCATATACTGCATGGATCGTATTCGGTTATCCGAACGCTGTCCGGTCCCAATTGATTCAGATAAACGACGTTCTACTGTAGTTTGAAGTGAACACTGGCAATTATATGCGAGGAAGTTTTAAATTGTTTACAATAGTGTTAAAAATATTTTGGCATGCATTAGTATTACTATCAGATCGGGTAAACGTTGAGGCCATGCGATACAAGCTTTATCGGGAGGCTCTTTACGGTCAATCCATTGTTTAGGTACAGTGATATTTAAAACCAATCGTGAACTGAGAGATGCCACAGAGGCGGTGCACCATCTTGCTGCCAAATGAAGTTATTTGATTCACTTTCTTCCAATTGAGGAAACAGCCATAGTTGTAGAGCAGGGGTGGGCAGACTTTTCCAGGGTGCGGGCTACTTCTAATTTTTTCAAGGTGGTGCGGTCCGCCCAATATCAGTGGCACACACAAAGGGGGGAGGCTCCACGGGTCCGAACCCTCCTCTATAGCCCATGAATTTTCCCCGATCGATTATAATCCCATGTTATATAGTACGTAAAATTCAATTAAGTATTTGGAATTAATATTTTTTTTTTATTAATGAATGCTAAATTATTATTCTATAACTTATTTCTTATTGTTCTTTGTTCCTGACAAACTGCAAAATGAAAAAAAAAATGTTTGACTGCGTATTGGGGGTAGGATATGAGAATGGTAGACATTCGATCCTAGACCGCCGCGTCCCCTTTGTAAAATTCACGAGTGCGCCCATTTCCCAGTGTCGTAGGTGTAGTGAGGTAAGGAAAAGGTTAACACAATATTTATTAGAACTTAATAATAAATACGGAATATGTACTTACGTAAATAAAATAAAGAACTCACTTTTTTTAAACCGCGTTTAAAGCAAAATACAAACAAAATAATAACCACAAATATAATACGATCAAATGATGCATCATTTATAATCAAACAATTCAAAATACATTAAAAAAATAAAATATTTTAATGTAAAGTTAGTTCTCGCAACTATACTTGCAGTCTAGAAGACTTAGTTTGCATACTATCAGCCCATCTTGAATATTTCCGTTTTTAATTACCAACTACTAATCTTCAGGCGGTCACTTCAAATTGTCTTGGCGGTCCACCAGTCTATCGCGATCGACGTAAAGCCCACTTCGGTTGTAGAGCATCAAGATCGACAGAACCAGGTACAGTTAGTTGGCTACCAGTTACAGCCTTGGTCGTCCCATACTTTTGCCTTTACAAAGACAGACAGTTGTTTCAAACTGATGATACTACCTAAGAATGTTATCATTCGGAGGTTCCGAACTTAATACGGAACGCTCGTTACACAGTAATAGCAGATTCTGTCTACAAACCGGTGAACACAAAACACTTTCTGTTTACTAGTCGTCATTTTTCTACTAACTCGTTGATCGGCAAGAAAGGGGGGAAATTAGCATACGTTTCATGCACGCATGCCAGCAAACAAAACTGCTTCAGTTGCTCTTTCATTCGATGTATGAGTCATAATATGTTATATATGTAATGAACACTATAAAGCATTAAAACTCAGATATTCTTTTAGAAACACCCGGTATTTAAAAACCTTCTTAATGTAAACGTTATTTATAGGTAGGCAATGTACATACTTATTAAATATTTTTGAAAAAATTAATGTTATTATATCACTCATTCATGGGGAATAGTATGGTAAAATACTCTCAGTAGAACTATTTACTAAATCTATATCTACAATATTGAATTTATGAATGAGAAAATTAGTAATATCCATAATAATATGTAAGGCATGGCAGTCTTGACAGTCATTCTTTTTGAGGATATCTTTAGTATACCTAATTACTTTTTTGTTCACACCAAACAAAAAATATTTAATTTTTTTAATGTTAAATGACTTTTTAAAGTTGATACACAAATTTTTAATTTTAGAAAATATCTCTACTGGTAGTTTACAAGATACTTTCTTCTTATTTCCTGTTTTTATTTGTTTAACTTTACATGCATGATCACTATTATGAAAATAATCTTTGTTATCATAATGTTGAATGCATTTTTTCATGACATTTTTTCCAAAGTGTATGGTATTCAAACCATATGGATATATAGTATTATATATTTATAATGGAGTGGTTTTCCCACTGCAATCTATTTTTAACATGTGGGACTATTCTGAGAATGGAAATATCAACATTTTCTAAGCCATGTAGATGAAAGTGCCCAAGCTCAATTTTATCAATATTGTTATTATGTTTGTAATTTTTGTTATTTGATCTATGTAGGTTTACATGAATATTGATATTATTACATGTTTGGCCAATATATTTAAAATTACATATTTTACAGTTCAACATATAAGTGCAATTGAAGGTTTTACATAAGAAAAACTTGGATGTATTAATATATAAATATAAAAGAATACAATATTAAGAATTATACTTTTAATTTTTCGTTTAATACAGAAAAACATAAAAGGGAATCCAGAATAAGAAATGACATTTAGTTAATTAAGCATAAAATATGCTTATCATAAAATTCATGTAAGCTATGAGATGATCACGAACTTCCTTGAGATGATCACGAACTTCCTTGAGATGATCCGGCAACCGCCGCTGCCATTGCCGCCGCTGCAGTTGCCGCCGCCGCTGCCGCCACCGCAGCCACCGCCACTTCTTGAACATCGTTCATTTCAACATCAGGCTCTTCCTCATCTTCATTACTTCCACTTTCTTCTTCTTCTTCATCATTATCTTCTTCTTCTTCTTCTTCTTCTTCCTCCTCCTCCTCCTCCTCCGCTTCTTCTTCTTCTTCATACTGCCAAACACAGCCCATAGTTTTAAAATAATGTTTACAATTTTAATATATAAACATATAAAAATACTTATAAAAAAGTTTAAAATATTTTGTTTTAAAAGTAATGGACAATATACTTCATGAAATACATCTAATTAATAAAATATGATAGTGTAACATATAATTCTCAAAAATTCAAATTCTATGAATATTCAAAATTACTATCTTCATATTTTATTGATTTCAGAATAATCCTCCGTGAATGAAATTAGCATTTCAAAAACAATGTTTTTCCCAACTTTCAATAGAAATTTCATATGAAATTAAAAAAATTTTAAAAAAAATTCTAAGTCATATTTTAGGGACATTAAAAAACAAACATGCATTGCAAAATCATGTTATATAATAATAATAATAATAATAAATATTAGAAATGATTGTCATATGAAATATATGTGTACACATAATTATCTGAATAAGTAAAACCCTTTATTCAGCTTCAGAAATTTTAAAAGTAAATTTAATTTCATGTATATATTAAGACAAAGCCCATATAATCTGAAAAACTACAGCTAAGATTTAATATTTAAAATTTTTTGAATATTTATATTTTATAAACACTAATACATAAACTGAAGTCAAATTAATAGTTAAATTACCTGGGAAATTTTGTTTTTATAACAAATCTGATTGAGAAATCTCTTATAAACTAGTTCACTTTCAATTTTAAATAAAAATAAGCATCAAAAATTTTAATTAATAACACAAATCTTTAACTTAAAATAGAAATGAAGTAATCTATTTAAAAGCAGTTAGATAAGTTCACTTCTTAATTATAAATTTGAGAATATTTATAAAACTTTCCAATGTATGGACGCCCTGTAATGATTTTCTCTTCACAAATTTATCTAAGCTTTTTAAATTGAGCTTAAGAGCAAGAATAGCTATAAAACAATTTAATTTGAGAGGAACAAATGCATACCTCGAGTGTGGTTCTGCCTATTGGAATACTTTCCTTCTCATGATCAGCAATTGTAGTGTACTAAATTGAAAAAAAAAAAAAAAAAAAAGGTATGATAAAGTAAAAAATTTTGCATGTGAAATAGAAAATGAAGAAACAAAAAAGCATTCAAAAATTTTCCTTTTTTTTTTAAACCATTCCCAAGTGAATTCTGATCAAAGGCAAGAGGCATTATCCTGTTGAAATATACCCAATTAGCACTATCTTCAGTTTTTAATTAAGATCCAAATGATATCAGATGATCACATAGCATAGTTTAATATTGTACATACACCCCACAAAGTTGTAAATTACACAAATCATTATAATTCAAGATTCCCCAAGACATTATTAATCTTCCCATTTATTTAGAGCAGCATTCTTTTCATTCTTCCCTATAGCTATTCACAGTCATCAGGATTACAAAGGTTAATTTCCCTTCATCAGAAAAAGTTGTTTCCATTTATTGTTCTATGACAGAGGTGGTGAACCTTTATGGATTAATGTGCTATTTTTTTCTAAAGTGTTTAATGAGGTATAGATGTGCTGTCAAATTATTTTGACTTGGGATTATATTCAGAAAATAATAAAACTAAATACTAACACAAAACTCTTTACTGACTGCAAAAAAAAAAATACCTTTTGCACTGTATAATTGTAAATGTTTTTAATTATATGTATAATTCAAATTAAAGCAACATTAGTATGACTTCTGTTGTTGCAGATTGTATGACAAATAACTTGTATTAGGATTGTGAGATGTTACTTTAAGTAGAATGCATGCTGAATTGAAGTCATCTGCCAAGCGACTCCTAAGTCATTAATTATTTTTGCAGTGGTTTACTTTTTTGACAAGAGGATTAGTGATTTGCTTCAAAATGCCATTTTATGGAGGATGTTCTGCATACCACTATTCCATAACATAAAACACACACCGATTTGTTTGTTATTTTGAAATAAAATGCAAACCATTTTGATTGCTGGCATGCCCCAAATATAGTGTTGCGTGCCACAAATCGCACAGGTGCTACTTTTTCACCATCCCTGTTCTATGACAACATTTTTAGATCATTTCAGTCTTCCTTTTTAACGACATTTCAGTAATGTTGGTGTTTTCTTCGTTTTCCTAAATTTTGCATTTGTATTTGATTTCGACTTTCTAAACAACAGCATGGAAAAATTTCTTGCTGAAATATTTTGAAATTTTGAGCTGAAAGACATTTTTCAGTGGATGGTCAAAAAATTTGTCTATTCCCTCCTGTGATGTCAAAATCCTTTTTTTTTTTCAGATTATGTTACTTTATTTGAATCACTTTTTCGATGACATTGTAAAAGGCAGTTTTAGAATGCCTGATTAACCAAGCCGTTTTTCTTTTAAATTTATCAACACACTTAAATAAATTTTTTTTTTGCTTCATACTGGGATAATGTATAACTTTTGAGCATCTTCAAATAAATCTTACATAATACAACCAAAAGAAGCATGTTTGCTCCTCCAATAAAGCTTTTATGAAATACCATTGCATGGTTTTAATAATAATTCTAACTGTAAATATAGAACACTAGTCCCCCAGAGCTTTTCTAGGCGGTCCGTGAAGGTCTATCATTTAATGTTGAGATTTGTCTTTGTTACAGATTCTGAAAAGCCTTGTAGAAAAATTAAAAGATGTGTCATTCTAGACTAGATCACTAAATTGCCGTCACTGAAAAAATTGTAATAGTATATGTTTTTTTTTTTTTTTTTTTTTTTTTTTATGAAGAATACTAATTCAAGGAAGGGTGCTCACAATTGAGGGAGTCTGATGCAAGGCTAATATATAAAGGGGAGGGGGCAGTGGTCGAAAGTTGAAAAAACCCTTTCTAAATTGAAGCTTATATAAAGTACATATTCGAACACACACACACACACATAGAAGATACTTTATTTGTCTTTATATTTAATCACAAGCAAAATACAGTTTGAAAAATTATTTCTTAAAATGTTAGTTTAAAGTTCTAATTTCCTTGACTTCAATAGAAGTATATCTCATATTTTCTAAGAAAATTCATTATGTCAACAGAAAATATATAATAAACTATATTTTGTATATTTGAGTAAAACAATAACTTTTATTATTCAAACCTGTCATCAAAATCAACCAGACAAAAAAGATATAATTCCCAATTGTTACAAAGAATGGCAAATGGGAAAAATTACTCTTTTTACTTATTTTTTCTCTTTCATTAGATTTCATGACACCTTGTACAAAAACTAGACATTCAGTTAAGCTTCATGTTTTACTTTCAAATTTTTGTAATTTACCTTTAGAAGAGATGCAATAAAAATGTATTGAGCATTGCAATATTACCAGTTAAACACAGTTAAATAATATAAAATAAATGTTGCTTCATAAATATTATTCTACACAATATTTTAAAAACATTTTTCGGTACTTTTCCATTTCACAGGCGTAAATCTTGCTAATTGGCGTCAAAACAGGGGTGTAGCTATTGCTGTGTCAATGATACTGGGCCCCCTCATTTCAAAGGCTTAAAAATGTCTAAGCAAAAAACTCATGAAATGTTAAGGGGCCCCCAGAAAAGTGTTCCTCAAGGAATTTTAATACAGGGCTAGCTAAGCCAATGCATCAACACACAATATACAGATAAAAAAGTGTTGATAAATGATAGTTCTAAAAAGTTTTTGTTTCAAAGGTATGAACATTTTAATATGTCTGTTTAAAATTTTTTCATTCTGTTCAATATAAAATATATTGTTTAGCATCAACTGTATCATTTTTGGGGAATTTGACGCCAGCGCTGGTGAAACAGAGAAGTACATTTTTTTCATATTGCATTTGGATTTGAAAATATGTAACTTTTAGTATGGATTTCAACTGAATTGTTGCATATAAAAGTAGTTATCACATACAGAAAAGTTTCTCAAATTATTCTAAATAATGAATAAAGTAAGATTATTTCCAAAATATCCACAGATTGAAAACTTCTAGTTGTCAAACAGTTTTTTTTAAATAAATAAAAGCCAAATAATAAAATTTTTTTGAAAAAATATGAATGGAAATATTTTATTGGGTTCACTGTACTAATAAAAATTTGTTGCTGCATTGCTCAAACAAATAACATAATGAAAAAAAAAAGTTAAAATTCATCTTACTAAGTAACAGAGATCAATCAAGTTTCAAGAACAATAAACAGTTATATTTCAGAAAATACTTAATTTTTTTATATCAAATAATAAAATATCATGATTTTAGCTCACTATCAAAGCTAATTTAATTATTAAAATTTTTAGTTTTCAAACTTACAAATTAAAATAAATTAAATTCAGGTTAAAAAAAAAGTAAACTGTATAATTATATTCTTACCTAATTTAAGAAAAACATAAGAAATACAATTAACAAATTTATTTGAATTTTTAAACATAAAAATATCCCAATATACATGACTGGATTCATTCTTAAAACTCAATTTGATACCAGAGGTCAGCTTTGATGTTGTTACAAGTATTTAACTGCAGCCTTATTGAACCAATGATTAAATATTTCAAGAAATTTTTCTTATTTAATGAACAGACTTAAAATTGGATATTATAACTTGATAAAGGAAGCAATATATTTTTATGCAAATGTAAATTTTGAAATATTTGAATTTCTGACAGTAAATCATGACACTGAAAACCAATTAAGAATAATGTGCAGGGAATTAAGTATTAGGTATAAAGCAACAACAACAAAAAGCTGATTACATTTTACCAATATGCTGCAATTTGCATTACAATCAGTGGCGCACACAAGGGGGGCTCCTGGGGGTCCGGACCCCCCAAAGCCCTTGATTTTGATTATAATTCTAACTATATAGTACGTAAAATGTAATTAAGTATTTGTTATTAATGATTAATTTTATTAATTAATGCTAATTATTTATTCAATAATTAGTTTTTTACTGTATTTTGTTCCCGAAAATCGACAAAATTAAAAGGAGCATGATACAAGAATGGTGAACCCTTGAAAAATTCCTGTGTGCGCTACTAATTCCAATACTTGGAAAAATTTAACAAAAGTAACAAATTGGATATCAAAACGAAGAACACACTTAAAACACTGCATTATTTGATAAGTAAAATATTACGGGACTAGAAAGTTTATTTGCAGCAGTTTTGAAAGAACAAACAACTACTGTGTGAAATGAAATTTTCGTCACATAGATCTGTGTGGAATTAAGGCAACCTTCTCTCACAAATAGCTTTAATACATACATATCCCTTTGTGAATTTTTTTTAAAAATAGATGATTTAAAATTTTTCGATGTTTCACTTCTAATTATAAATACATTACCCAATTCTAGTTATAAATATATTGGCATTTTATGAGAGGGATTAGTCTCTCTCTCTCGTTGCTATAAATACAGTACTTTTTCAGACATAATATAAACTGAATACGTAAAGTTACTTTTTCGATACTAAGAGAATTTCAGAGAAAATAATCACATACCATACGTTGATGTTCACGTTCCATTTGAGACAGCTCAGCGTCTTCATCAATAGGTCGATCAACGCTAAACCAATGATCCTCACAAATACGAGGAGTAAGAGATGGAAAAGCAGGCAACATTTTTATGAAACAAAAGAGAGAACCAATTCAAATTCTAAACCAGCCGCTTTAACTGTCAACTCACGGATGAATGTACAACTGCGACTAGCGTCTAAATATCCGAAATCCGACCAATAAGAATGGGGCGAGTCTACTAAAGAGAAGGTGGAAGGAGAAGGAGTGAATCGAGACAGAGCGCTGATGCATCCAGATAGATTTCTTTAGTGCAATGCTAGCGCCATCTGTTACGCAATATGAAAACTAAAATAATTGAATAGCTTTACTATTTTGTATCACTTAATTAGTCGAACGATTTTTGCTGAAGTTCTTATTGCATTTTATTTACAGTTTGGATAATTTTTACTTTTGGTTTCTGTTATTTTATTTTTTTGCTTTATTTTGTTAATTGTTTTATTATCTTTCTGGGTATTTTAATTAGTTAATTTATTTTTTAATTTTCTTTTATCAACTTTTTCACACTTATTGGTTTCTTAAATGGAGGCTGAAATGAATGTGCATAGCAGAGACTTAATCTGCTCATTTTGTGATCAAGTCTTCACTCACCCTTTCTGTTTGAAAAGGCATTAAAAAATGGAGGAGCATAATAACAAAAGAATTAAAAAATGATGGAATCCTCAACAATAAATATTAAAAAGAAGATTGAAAAACAACTGGGATATTTCTCTACGCAAAGAAAAGTTTACATTGTCGGTACGCACAAAAATCCAACTACTGAAAAAGTAAACAATATTAAAGAAGGATTACTGTTAAATTCACAAGAAATTACATCCATCAATACAGATTTTGACCATACTTATTGTAATCAAAACAAATAGTTCCTCTAACTGGAGGTCCCTGCTTCAGTTCAGCTAATAAATAAGATTAATTTATTTTCATTTTTCTGGTTCTTTGTTCTCTCTTTCAAGTCATTCACATTTAACTACTGGCATAAATATACAATTAAAATATGACATCCTGATGATTATGTTTGATCTCAATAGATTGTTAAGTGTGTGTTGGACAAAAATAGCTTAAATGTTACATTAATATAATATTAATAAATGTACATATGGATGTATTAATATTATATTGTATTGAGAAAGTTATTCTTAAAGGATACTTTTAAAAAACTACTTGATAAGTTGACATAGTATATACATATATACTTAATTGTTTTGAAAAAAGTATAGAGAGAATTTATATCTAGGTGAATTAATTTACATGTATATATAAATTAAGGTTATATTTCTAATTTTTATTGCTTAGATTTTTCTTCACGCAAAGCAAAAGTGTAGATATTTTAATGAAATTTACATAATTCGGTGAAATTGTCGAATCGGCCGCCTTTCCGCCAAATTTTGAAAAATTGCCAATTTGGCGCGTTGTTGCGTGTTGTGTTTTGGAGTAGCAACCTTACCACAAAACGCAACGCCGGAGCGCGAAATTCAAGATGGAGGGAGGAAAATCTTTAAAAATAGCATTTTAAAGGATTGAAACTGAAAATAACTGCAAAAATTAAGCATTTAAAAATGGAAATAATTTCACTTACCTTTAAAAAATACTGCTTTTTCCGACATTTATGATGACGATTAGTTCCCTACTGAAATTATACCAGTGTGCGACTGCATATTTCTGAGAGCACCTTCCAAAACATTTTTATTTTCGCATCACTAACAAAATGGTGTACACATATCCATAATACTCATCTCAAACCAAAACTCTTTCCTTACACTCCTAAGCACATGATGGGTATCCTCTTTCACACTCGACTGAATTCTGCAGTACCAATAAAAACCATCATTCACTTTCTTATATATATATATCCGCTCTTTCTCTCAATTCCATACTTTTTCCACATTTCTGACATACTTACGATGATCCAATCAAACCTTCTTCCACACACACACCATTCTAAAACAGCTTTCTTTCCAAGCACAGGCAACAGGGTAAAAAAACCTTTCACAATATTAATCGTAATTTTTCATGCATTCAGATTCTCTCTAATAGCATCGCTGGAAATCGTGGCAATCTGTGAAAACTTATGTGGAGAAAAAAAAGTAATATTGCCTGTAAAAATGATTCCACAACGAACGAACAAATCCATAAAAAAAGCTGGTCTAACGGAATTTCTGGAGCAAGCAAACAAACTTCCGTTTCTTCCATTAAATGCCGTTATAAAAAAGCTGCGCATGTGCAGAAATTAAGAATCGTTAATTTTTAAAGGAAGAAAAGCTTTCTGCCCATGCGCAAGGAATCACCGTTGAAGAATTAAACTGTTAAAAAAAACGAATTACGGATGCACTAAATTGCCGCGATATGGTTTAATGAATATTAACGTCGCGTTGTTCAGCTACACGAGGGCTTTTGGCGACGGACCATGTAATTTTGAACAATGGTCAAATTACGTGGACGACACCTGAGCTGGCACCACATCTTCTAACTACCACACCACACCAATGGGAGGACGCGATTCAGCTCTCGACAGATTTAACGTGCATCGCTGCCCTACACGGTGGGTCTTTAGTGGTACTGGGATCGAACATGTGAGACGGCAAGCCACGATCCAATATCTATACCACTCGGCTACCGCGGCCATGCCGCGATATGGTTGAAAACTGTTAAAATAGGAAGAAATGTACTGCGCATGAGCGAAATTTCGCCAAGAAACGACTATTCCTTCACTGGTAAACAAATTCAGAAGTGTTACAAGATTCGGCGCATTTATCGATTTGCCTAGAAAACGGCCGATTCGACAAATCAATCCATAATTCGATATATTTGGCTTTTTCTGTCACATTTATTTTATAAGACAATAAATTATTTTTCATCAAGTAAATTAATTGCACATTAAACTGAGGTTTGAGAAATAATCATGAGATATATTCACAAAAATAAATAATATTTTAGAGAACAGATCGCACTAGCAATGCATTTAAAAAAAATATCTCGGTGCATTAGCGCTATCTGGATCCCCTCCTGAGGAACAGCGTTAGCAGGGATAAGTAGGGATTAGGGAAACATTTTTATCCCGCAAATGTTGAATGACTGACCAATTAATACATAAGAACTCGTATCGTAGGTGATTTAGTTCACCATTTTTCCGTTTGCCTATTCCTTTTCGATTGAATTTTTAAAAAAATGACTGATAAACATTTGAAACAACAACAGCCCTCTTTACGGCTATCTTCTGAGAAGTAAAAACGACTGTGCGCGTTATGTGATAAAAAATTTCGAACTGTGAGTGAATTAAAAAACACTACGTAGAATTCCCATATATATATATACTAGCCGTTACCCACCCGCTTCACTGGGTATTTCACGATGTTGTATATATGTATACTGTTTACATATACATTAATTATTGATATCTAGCATTAAGAATTCGATTGTATTGAAAAATATATTTATAGCTGGGTGGGTAACGGCTACAAAAAAATCATTATGCAGGGAATCTCTACTTTATGAAAGAAATCTGTGTACCAAGTTTCACGACTGTACACCTGATAGTTTAGTAATGAAATAATTATCTATAACGCCCTTTAAACTCCCGTAACGCCCCTTGGGGTTCGAACTTTGAAAAATCCGTTCTTAGCTGACGTTTACTCCATGAAGGGAACCTGCCTACCAAATTTCAAGTCTGTAGGTTTAATAGTTTCGGAGATATCGTGATTAGTCAGTGAGTCAGTGAGTGAGTGAGTCGCTTTTCACCTTTATATATATAGACTAGCCGTTACCCACCCGCTTCACTGGGTATTTCACGATGTTGTATATATGTATACTATTTACATATATATTAATTATTGATATCTAGCATTAAGAATTCGATTGTATTGAAAAATATATTTATAGATGTTACACTCTCGCCCCTTGACATAAAAAGAACATAAATTATAATATCTAATTTCTATTAATATCTAAAATAGAAGTAGAAAGATTTTTTCGCTCACTTAACCTAATAATCAAGTGGATTTCCACCAAAGAAACTTTCAGTGCATCTCTATTCCATAAAATAAACATGCGTGCTAAATTTCAAGTCTAAATCTAACAGAGCAAAAAAGGAATTTTTATCATCAATACCTCGTTGAGAGCACTCTTAGCGGATTCCAATTCAACAAAAGAAGCATGCAAAAAAAATTTTATTATTGTAGTATTAGCAGTTCGAAAACGGGAAATTTTTCTATCAATACGCCCCAATAACTCTCCCCGCTTCCTCTTGGAGTTGATTTCCGTAAAATCCATTCTTAGTGGAACTCTATTCAACTAAAGAAAAAAGTGCTCAACAAATTTCAAGTAAATGAGTTAAATTCAAAAACAGGAATTTTTCTATAACACTCCTTAATCCATAGCAACTCCACTCCTTTGGGGGTCCATTTTCGCAAAAATCTTTGTAAAGGGAACTTTATTCCATGAACGGAACATACCTTCTAATTTTCAAGCAGGAGTTTCTATTAGTTGAAAAGCGGAAATATTTATCTATTACGCCCCTTAATCTCCTCAGTGACCCTTGGGGATCAAATTTCCCAAAAACTATTTTGTAGCGGATCTCTACTATATGAAAGGAATTCGCTTACTAAATTTTAAGGCTGTACGTCTAATAGTTTAAAAATGGAAATAATTATCTATAACGCCCCTTAAGCCCCCGCAACGCCACTTAAGGAACGATATACACAAAACCCATCTTACGGCATATCTCTACTAAGTGAATGGAATGTGCTTACTTAATTTCAAGATTTTACGTCTTAAAGTTTAAAAAAGAGGTAATTGACTATAACGCCCCTTAATTCTCTACAACGCCACTTGGGATTCGATTTTCACAAAACCCATTTTGCAGCGGATCTGTACTCTATGAAAGGAAACCGCTTACCAAATTTCAAGACAGTACGTCTAATAGTTTAAAAAGGGAAATAATTATGTATAACGCCCCTTAAACCTCCGCAACGCCACTAAGGAAACTATTTTCACAAAGCCCATTTTATGACAGATCTCTACTCAGTGAAAAGAATCTGCTTACTCAATTTCAAGATTTTACGTAGAATAGTTTAAAAAAGGAGAAAAATTGCCTATATAACGCCACGTAATTCTCTACAACGCCACTTGGGAGTCCATTTTCACAAAACCCATTCTGTAGTGGATCTGTACTGTATGAAAGGAATCCGCTTACCCAATTTTTGAAGATTGTACGTCTAATAGGATAAAAATGGAAATAATTATATATAACGCCCCTTAAGCGACCTCAACGCCCCTTGGAGATAGATTTTCGTAAAAATCATTATGTAGAGAATTTCTACTTTATGAAAGAAATCTGTGTACCAAGTTTCACGACTGTACATCAAATAATTTGGTAATGGAAAAAATTATCTATAATGCCCCTTAAATCCCGTAACGCCCCTTGGGAATCGAACTTTGTAAAATCCGTTCTTAGCTGACGTCTACTCCATGAAGGGAACCTAGATACCAAATTTCAAGTCCGTAGGTTTAATAGTTTCGGAGATATCGTGATTAGTCAGAGAGTCAGTCAGTCAGTCAGTCAGTCAGTGAGTGAGTCGCTTTTTCTCCTTTATACACTTGGTTCTCTTTTTATGCGGTTTTTTTAATGCGATTTTAGAGTTATGCGGTTTTTTATGGCAAGAAAAAAAAAAAAATTTTTATTCATATTTAATTCTTTTGGTGATTCACTTTTTTCTGAAAACGAATAAGAATAACAACTCTACTATTACGCAATCAATACAAAAAATTTTTATTCATATTTAATTCTTTTTGGTGATTTACTTTTTTTCTGAAAACGAATAAGAATAACAACTACAACTCTACTATTACGCAATCAATACAACAAAAGAATTTCTCCTTTATATGCAAATTTATACCTTGAACTTTTTTCTTTTATTGACATGTTTTCTCTTGATTTGTTCTTAAAAACAAAAAAAGACAAAAACAAAAATATCCCGCTAAAATTGCGTGTTTTTATGCTGCATTTTGCATTGCATTTTGTTTTTTTTATGAAACTAATTAAAAAAGCTTGCATATTAGAAAACAAAACTTTGTGAAAAAAGGTTACTACCGAAAACCGGAAGATAAATTTACTCAAGTGAATTGTAAGTTTTTTTTGATTTTTTTTAGTGCGTAATTGTACATTAAGTTTTCTCTATAATTTTTTAGTCCTCTTAAAGAAAATGTGTGACAATATTAAAAACAAAAAGAAGTGCAATTTCGCTAGAAACCAAAATTAAAATTCTCGATTGCTTGGCGAAAGGAGAAAGATCAACAGCAGTAGGTAAACGTTTTCATTTAGGCGAATCTACTATAAGAGCAATAAAAAAAAATGAAGCGGCAATAAGAAAATCAGTCAGATCTGGTACAAATTTGAGTTCTAAAATTTCATCATATTCAAGAGACACTTTAATAGAAAAAACTGAAAAGGCTCTCGTAATTTGGATTGAAGATTTAACTCAAAAAAGAATTCCGTTAGATGGACATTTAATCAAGATGAAAGCCCTTAAATTTTACAAGGAGTTAAAAGAATCAGAGCCATCTACATCTTCACGTGAAAGTAATCCACAATTCTCTGCCAGCACAGGGTGGTTAACTGGTTTTATAAAAAGACATTCTTTTCATAATCTAAAAATAAAAGGTGAGGTGGCTTCTGCAGATGAAGAAGCTGCTAGAAAATATCCTGAAAAGTTAGCTAAAATTATTAAAGATGGAGAATATTGCGCTCATCAAGTCTTCAATCCTCATGAAACACAATTGTTTTGGAAAAAAATGCCAACCCGTACTTACATTGCAAAGTCCGAAAAAACTGCCAGTGGTTTTAAAGCTGCTAAAGATCGAGTTACTTTATTGCTGTGCAGCAATGCATCTGGCGATCGAATGTTAAAACCGCTGCTTGTAAATCGATCTTTAAAACCACGTGCATTAAAAGGAAAAGACTTAAATACACTGCCCGTACATTGGATGGCTAACAAGAAGGCCTGGGTAACAACGGCTATTTTCACTGAATGGTTCAATAAATGCTTCGTACCCGAAGTTGAAAATTATATGAATGAGATGGGTCTCGAATTTAAGATCTTATTAATTCTTGACAATGCGCCAGGTCATCCAATCTTAGAACATCCAAATATAAAGGTAGCTTTTTTCCCTCCAAACACAACGAGCCTAATTCAACCATTAGATCAGGGAATTATTTCAACATTTAAAAAATATTATGTAAAATTCACTTTCCAATTCATTTTCGATAAACTGGAATCCGAAACAATAACAGTTACTGAAGCTTGGAAACAATTTAATATCTTGAACTGTGTAAATCATGTTGCATTAGCAATTGCCGAAATAAAATCACAAACTTTAAATGCATGTTGAAAGCTGCTTGGCCTGAATGCGTATCAAAAGGAAACGAATCAAATAGAGCAATAGTAACATCAGAAATTATTCAATTGCTAAGGAAATAGGTGGGGAAGGTTTTGATGATTTTGGCGAGCATGATATAGAAGAATTGCTTGTGGACGAAGCCCTAAATGATGATGATATTTTGGAAAGTATGGTAGATATTACTAAAGATTTGGAAACAGTAGATAGCGAACCGGAAGAAGATGTTACTCCACTGGACGAAAAATTACTTCGGGAAGGCCTTCAACTTTCCGGTAAATTGGCAAATTTTTTTATTCAAAATGATAATGATGTAGAACGCGCCTTAAAATTCCAACGTGATCTGAAATTTTGTATGTCTGGCTACAGAGAACTCTACAAAGAACTAGTGCCATCACAGAGTTTGATTACTGACTACCTTGTCAAAGAAAAAAAAAAATCACTGAAGTTCCTGAAGAAGCATTACCATGTAGATCTGATGACGTAATTTTATCTTCAAGTGATGAAAGTGATCTTGCACCAATCCACAAACGGGTTCGCACATTATCAGACAGCGAATAATGATGAAAACATTCTTAATATGATTTTAAATGAAGTTTTGTTTTTTGTTACATATTAAGTTTTGTTTTTTTGTTTTTAACATACATATGTGCCATTTATTAAAATATGATGGAAAAAAAAAAATAAATCTTATTATTTATAAATCTTTTTATGCGATTTCTGGTGCATTTTAAAACATTATTTGGGTTTTATGCGATTTTTTGAATAAATGGAACGTATCCATCATTTTGCATATAAATGTATGTCTTTTTTGTGCGATTTTTTTTATGCGGATTTCCCTGGAACGCATCTACCGCATAAAAAAGAACCAAGTGTATATATAGATACACTGATGGCCACCGTAAATGCTACACCAAGAAAGACAAGAGATAGCACAACAAAATTTATTTTGTAGATAACATGTTGACCAAGTATCAAATGATTAAATTTATAGACTTCTGTGAAGTGCGGTTCCTGCCAGAATTAGTAGCCAGAGTAACCGCCATTGTTGGAGATCACCGCTGCAACACGCCTCGGAATTGATTCAAAGAGGCTTTGGATGTATTCTTGGAGTACAGCAGACCAAGCAGCATCCACACGTTGCCAAAGTTGATTTGGTGTGTCAGCTTGGGGTGTAATCTGGATCAATCGTTGAGCAACCATGGACCACATGTTTTCTATCGGTGAAAGATCCGGAGAGCGAGCCGGCTAGGGAAGCAATTCAATCTGGTGATTGACGAAGAACGTTTGAACAATGCGTGCCACGTATGGTTGCGCATTATCCTGTTGAATTATAGCTGTGGCCAAGCCCTGAAGGTAAGGAAGGACAACTGACCTCAACACCTCGGAGATGTAGCGCTGGCTGTTTAAAGTACCGGTAATGCGTACTAGAGGAGTGCGAGAGTGATATCCAAATCCACCCTATACCATAATACCCGTTGCAGGACCAGTGTAGCGGAGCAGCTGTTCCGCATCCTCTCTCCACGGTGTCTCCAGACTCGAATCCGACCATCATTGTGTTGCAGACACACACATGCGTGACTCCTCAGTAAAGACAACTTCATTACATTCTGCCTCCCACATCCTTCTTTTGTCGTACCATTATGAGCGGAAACGTCTATGGTTCTGCGTCAAAGGTTGACCAAGCAATGGACGCCTTGCGGACAGACCACTCTGCTGTAAACGGCGTCGAATGGTACGTGCAAACACAGAATGATGCGTTACAGACTCAATGTACTGTACTACGGTTCGTGATGTGACTGAGTGATCCGTCACTGCCATGCGCACAATTTTCCTGTCCCCACGTGAAGTGGTGCACTGAGGTGGATGCTATCGACTACGTCGGTCCGTCGTACCCTCCTGCATCCAACGGTCACATATCCGCATTACAATTGTTTGGTTTCATCCTACACGACTACTGATTTACCTGAAAGATAATCCACAATCTCGGTAGACCACTATCCTTCCTCCGTCGAACTCGGTACTTGATCAAAAGCTGATCGCTGTTTTCTACGAGACATCACTGATCGTTTTTTTTTTTTTTTTTTTTTTTTTGAAAAAACACAAATAGCGCTTTGAGGTGGCGCCACAGGCGCGCGTGATGTGTGTCTGCGCTGAAATTCTAATCATTTGCATATCTCACCTGCGCTAATACACGATGTAAATTTCATGTTATTTGTATACTTCCTTCAGGGTGTTTACGGTTGCCAGCAGGTTGCCAGCTATATATATATATATGTATATATATATATATATATATATATACATATATATATATATATATATATATATATATATATATATATATATATATATATATATATATATATATATATATAAAGGAGAAAAGCGACTCATTCATTCACTGACGGGTATTTTACGATGTTGTATATATGTATACTGTTTACATATATATTAATTAATAATATCTAGCATTAAGAATTCGATAGTATTGAAAAAATATATTTATAGCAGTTACACTCTCGCCCCTTGACATAAAAAAAAAAAAAGAACATAAATTATAATATCTAATTTCTATTTATATCTAAAATAGAAGGAGAAAGATTTTTTGCGCTCACACTTAACCTAATAATCAAGTGGATTTCCACCAAAGCAACTTTCAGTGGATCTCTACTCCATTAAATAAACATGCGTGCTAAATTTCAAGTCTAAATCTAACAGAGCAAAAACGGAATTTTTATCATCAATACCTCGTTGAGAGCACTCTTAGCGGATTCCAATTCAACAAAAGAAGCATGCAAATCAAATTTTATTATTGTAGTCTTAGCAGTTCGAAAACGGGAATTTTGTCTATCAATACGCCCCAATAACTCTCCCCGCTTCCCCCTGGAGTTGATTTCCGTAAAATCCATTCTTAGGGGAACTCTATTCAACTAAAGAAAAGTGCTCAACAAATTTCAAGTAAATGAGTTAAATTCAAAAACAGGAATTTTTCTATAACACTCCTTAATCTCTCGCAACTCCACTCCTTTGGGGGTCCGTTTTCGCAAAAATCTTTGTAAAAGGAACTTTATTCCATGAACGGAACATACTTTCTAATTTTCAAGCAGGTGTTTCTATTAGTTGAAAAGCGGAAATATTTATCTCTTACGCCCCCTTAATCCCCCTCAGTGGCCCTTGGGTATCAATTTTCCCAAAACTATTTTGTAGCGGATCTCTACACCATGGAAGGAATTCGTTTACCAAATTTTAAGACTGTACGTCTAATAGTTTAAAAATGGAAATAATTATCTATAACGCCCCTTAAGGCACCGCAACGCTACTTAGGAAACGATTTTCATAAAACCCATCTTATAGCGGATCTCTACTCAATGAACGAAATCAGCTTACTAAATTTTGAGATTTTAAGTCTAATAGTTTACAAAAGGAGTTAATTGCCTATATATATATATATATATATAACGCCCTTAATTCTCCACAACGCCACTTGGGGTCGATTTTCACAAAACCCATTTTGCAGCGGATCTGTACTCTATGAAAGGAATCCGCTTATCAAATTTCAAGACTGTACGTCTAATACTTTAAAAATGGAAATAATTATGTATAACGCCCCTTAAGCCCCAGCAACGCCACTTAGGAAACGATTTTCACAAAACCCATCTTATAGCGGATCTCTACTTAATGAATGGAATCAGCTTACTAAATTTCGAAATTTTACGCCTAATAGTTTAAAAAAGGTGTTAATTGCCTATAACGCCACTTAATTCTCTACAACGCCACTTGGAAGTCGATTTTCACAAAACCCATTCCGTAGCTGATATCTACTCTATGAATTGAATTGGCTTACCAAATTTCAAGACTGTACGTCTAATAGTTTAAAAATGGAAATAATGCATAACGCCACTTAAGCGCCCTCAACGCCCCTTGCAGTTCGATTTTCGTAAAAATTATTATGTAGAGAATTTCTACTTTATGAAAGAGAAATCTGTACCAAGTTTCAAGACTGTGCATCTAATAGTTTAATAATTGAACTAATAATCTATAACGCCCCTTGGGGTTCGATATTTGCAAAATCCGTTCTTAACTGGAAGGGATGAAGGGAATGAAGGGGGAACCTACATACCAAATTTCAAATCGGTAGATTGAATAGTTCCGGAGATATCGTGATTAGTCAGTGAGTGAGTGAGTCGCTTTTCTCCTTTATATATATAGACTAGCCTGATCTTCAGGCTCCCTAGCGATTATATTGTTTATCTCAACTGGAAGGACGCCAATGAGATATGTCACCCACTGATCCTTGGGCAATTGTAGAACTGTAGCTTGCCTCTCGAAAAGTTCTAAGAATAGACTTATATCATCCTTTTTTAAATTAAATTTGGGCATTAATTTCTGAAAATTTTGATTAAATGCTGTTTCACCGTCAAATTTAATAACAGTGCTGAGTTTTACCCTAAGGCATTCTAGCTGAAATTCTCTCTCCCGTGTCTCCCTTTCTAACTGGACTTCCCTCGCTAATGTTTGCCTAAGTTTTCACCGTCCATTCTTTCACTCATAACAGTTTCCAGCAAATTCCTAACGAATTCAACCTCAAAATTTTTACTACCTACGATTATTTGTTTTAATTCTATCACTTTCATGTCCTTTGTAACCGCTTCCCCCAACTCTGTCGCGACATGGACCAAATCCTTTTTTCTCCCTTTTCCCAAAAACGCCATTATTTCCAGAAAAAGAAATTAATCTCTAAGCAATAATTTAGCAGTGAAAACACAGTTAATACACACAACAAAAACACTCAAACTAACAATTCAATAATGAATATTACAAAGCAGATTAAGAATAAATAAAACTCGATCATTCTGAATTGACTGACTGACAGTGAGTATAAAAACCTTTTAGTAATATTGTTAAAAGAGCTTTCCATTTAAAATGACATAAAATGCAACACTTTACATAAAAACACACATACATGAAAAACTAAAATTTCTCTTTATATTCAACACTACAAAAAAATATGCACTGATGTGCCTATGGGAATGATTTCCCGAATTCACATAAACAATAGGTAACTTAATTACACTTTATATTTTTCTGGCTTGGAAATGAATAATGTGCAGAGCACATACCTTTATCTCTTGTCAATTGAATCTCGGTGGAACCTCCATTTTATATATACGTCTGTAACGTCTGAAGCATCTAAAAGATGACACCTCTTTGATCTTTGTAGATTTATTTCTTAAACACAAGGCAGTTCACAGACATACACGATTTACCTTGTACAGTATTTACAATTTAGAAATTAGAGTTCTTGACATGCACAGAGATAATCAGTCTTTACGCTCGCTGATGGAGCCAAGCAGTCTTTCTCGTTGAGAGGTAAGAACCGACTGCGCCTCACGGGTGGAGCTCACAGATACCACTGCTCTCTTCGGAATCAAAAGCCAACTTCAGATATCAACATGGCGCTCACGGGTGGAGCCCAGAGAACATCACTCAATCAGTCAAAAGGGGATCAAAGTCGTGGTTTTTCAACTGCCGACTCCCACTGGCTTGGCACTCGTGCATGCGCAGTGCTTGCGATCAGTCTACGTTGCCAATCGATGTTCAGGTATTTCACTGCAAGGCTCGATATCCTCACGTTGAAGCTTGGAGAGTAAGGTGTCACCTCAGTCGTCCTCCTCGTCACTCAACTGAAGTTCCAAATCACACGGTCAATGAGCGTAGAGTTCGTTACACTACCCTCTTGATAATTCGAAGTTTTTCATTGGTCCCTTCAACTTCGAATTATCGAGAATCAACTGTAAACATATACAAAACAGGCTTAGTGCTTAAATGGAATGAATATATGAGTTATATTTTACAAAAAAAAAAAAAAAACTAAATATTTATCACATCATTGTGAAATCATTTTCATTCTTTTCCA
Organism: Trichonephila clavipes; assembly: GCA_019973935.1. Classification (NCBI taxonomy): domain Eukaryota; kingdom Metazoa; phylum Arthropoda; class Arachnida; order Araneae; family Nephilidae; genus Trichonephila; species Trichonephila clavipes. The sequence continues at coordinate 68,944 of BMAU01020649.1, forward strand.
AGATGGCTGCCAATTAGTTCCTTTATCATTCCAACAAAGAACGCTGTTTCTGCAAAGAGACAGCAGCTAAACACATTTGATTGTTCTCTGCTTAAACTTGGTGTGATCTGCCTTTAAAGAGCCAGACTCACTCTAAAATTCCTACGCACTATTCCTATCGTTTAATTTTTAATGGTTATCCCCTTAAACCTTAGGTTTAACTTTCCAAACCTGACATACATATATTTTATTATATATATATATATAATTATACTAGCCGTTAACCTCCCGCTTCACTGGGTATTTCACGATGTTGTATATATGTATACTGTTTACATATATATTAATTATTGATATCTAGCATTAAGAATTCGATTGTATTGAAAAATATATTTATAGCTGTTACACTCTCGCCCCTTGATATAAAAAGAACATAAATTATAATATCTGATTTCTATTTATATCTAAAATAGAAGGAGAAAGATTTTTTTCTCTCACTTAACCTAATAATCAAGTGGATTTTCACCAAAGCAACTTTCAGTGGATCTCTACTCCATAAAATAAACATGCGTGCTAAATTTCAAGTGTAAATCTAACAGAGCAAAAACGGAATTTTTATCATCAATAGCTCGTTGAGAGCTCTCTTAGCGGATTCCAATTCAACAAAAGAAGCATCCAAACCAAATTTTATTATTGTAGTCTTAGCAGTTCGAAAACGGGAATTTTATCTATCAATACGCTCCAATAACTCTCCCCGGTTCCCCCTGGAGTTGATTTCCGTAAAATCCATTCTTAGTGGAACTCTATTCAACTAATGAAAAAAAAGTGCTCAACAAATTTCAAGTAAATGAGTTAAATTCAAAAACAGGAATTTTTCTATAACACGTCTTAATCCCTCGCAAGCGCACTCCTTTGGGGGTCCGTTTTCGCAAAATCTTTGTAAAAGGAAATTTATTCCATGAATGGAACATACCTTCTAATTTTCAAGCAGGTGTTTCTATTAGTTGAAAAGCGGAAATATTTATCTATTACGCCCCTTAATCCCCTCAGTGACCCTTGGGGATCGAATTTCCCAAAAACTATTTTGTAGCGGATCTCTACTACATGAAAGGAATTCGCTTACTAAATTTTAAGTCTGTACGTCTAATAGTTTAAAAATGGAAATAATTATCTATAACGCCCCTTAAGCCCCCTTAAGCCACTTAGGAAACGATGTTCACAAAACCCATCTTACGGCATATCTCTACTCAGTGAATGGAATCTGTTTACTAAATTTTGAGATTTTAGTCTAATAGTTTAAAAAAGAAGTTAATTGCCTATAACGCCACTTAATTCTCTACAACGCCACTTGGGAGTCGATTTTCAAAAAACCCATTCTGTAGGGGATCTGTACTGTACGAAAGGAATCCGCTTACCAAATTTTTCAAGACTGTACATCTAATAGGTTAAAAATGAAAATAATTATGTATAACGCACCTTGGAGGTCGATTTTCGTAAAAATCATTATGTAGGGAATCTCTACTTCATGAAAGAAATCTGTGTACCAAGTTTCACGACTGTACATCTAATAGTGTAGTAATGGAAATAATTATCTATAACGCCTCTTAAAACCCCGTAACGCCTCTTGGGGTTCGAACTTTGCAAAATCCGTTCTTAGCTGACGTCTACTCCATGAAGGAAACCTACCTATACCAAATTTCAAGTCTGTAGGTTTAATAGTTCTGGAGATATCGTGATTAGTCAGTGAGTCAGTCAGTGAGTGAATGAGTCGCTTTTCTTCTTTATATATATATATATATATATATACACTGCTGGCCACCGTAAATGCAACACCCTGAAGGAAGTATTCAAATAACATGAAATTTACAACGTGCATTAGCGGAGGTGTGATATGCAAATGATTAGAAGTTCAGCGCAGACATACATCACGCGCGTCTGTGGCGCCACCTCAAAGCGCTATTTAAGGCGCTATTCCTCAAAGCGCTATTTGTTGCGTTTTTTCAAAAAAAAAAAGACCAGTTATGTCTCGTAGAAAACAGCGATCAGCTTTTGATCAAGTACCTAGTTCGACAGAGGAATTATAGTGGTCTACCGAGATATTGTGGATTATCTTTGAGGAAAATCGGTGGCCATGTAGGATGAAACCAAACAACTGTAATGCGGATATGTGACCGTTGGATGCAGGAGGGTACGACGGACGGACGTGGTCGATCGCATCCACCTCAGTGCACCACTTCACGAGGGGACAGGAAAATTGTGCGCATGGCAGTGACGGATCACTCAGTCACATCACGAACCGTAGTACAGTACATTGAGTCTGTAACGCATCATTCTGTGTTTGCACGTACCATTCGACGCCGTTTACAGCAGAGTGGTCTGTCCGCAAGGCGTCCATTGCTTGGTCAACCTTTGACGCAGAACCATAGACGTTTCCGCTGCCAATAGTACGACAAAAGAAGGATGTGGGAGGCAGAATGTAATGAAGTGGTCTTTACTGAAGAGTCACGCATGTGTGTGTCTGCAACACAATGATGGTCGGATTCGAGTCTGGAGACACCGTGGAGAGAGGATGCGGAACAGCTGCTCCGCTACACTGGTCCTGCAACGGGTATTATGGTATAGGGTGGTTTTGGATATCACTTTCGCACTCCTCTAGTACGCATTGCCGGTACTTTAAACAGCCAGCGCTACATCTCCGAGGTGTTGAGGTCAGTTGTCCTTCCTTACCTTCAGGGCTTGGCCACAGCCATAGTTCAACAGGATAATGCGCAACCATACGTGGCACGCATTGTTCAAACGTTCTTCGTCAATCACCAGATTGAATTGCTTCCCTAGCCGGCTCGCTCTCCGGATCTTTCACCGATAGAAACATGTAGTCCATGGTTGCTCAACGATTGACCTAGATTACACCCCAAGCTGACACACCAAATCAACTTTGGCAACGTGTGGATGCTGCTTGGTCTGCTGTACTCCAAGAATACATCCAAAGCCTCTTTGAATCAATTCCGAGACGTGTTGCAGCGGTGATCTCCAACAATGGCGGTTACTCTGGCTACTAATTCTGGCAGGAACCACACTTCACAGAAGTCTATAATTTTAATCATTTGATACTTGGTCAACATGTTATCTGCCAAATAAATTTTGTTGTGCTATCTCTTGTCTTTCTTGGTGTAGCATTTACGGTGGCCATCAGTGTATCTACACAGTCCAGTCACATTAATGTGACCATCTATCAAAAGCCAGAATAACCACCTTTCGCAGAGTGGACTTAGGCGAGACGTGCAGGAAGAGAGTCACTTAGGTCCCTGAAGATGTTCTCTGATATGTTGAGCCATGCCGACTCTAATGCCGTGGCCAGCTGCGCTAGATTACGCGGTTGAGGATCCATGGCGCGAACAACTCGATCGAGATGGTACCACAGATGCTCGATTGGGTTTAAGTCAGGTGAGTTTGCTGGCAAGGGGAGGACGGTAAACTCATCCTGGTGCTCTTCGAACCACGCACGTACACTGGCAGCTGTATGGCACCTCGCATTGTCCGGCTGGAGGATGCCATCATCCTGAGAAAAAACAATGCGCATGTAGGGGTGGACATGGTCCGCAAGGACTGATGCGTACTTGTATTGATCTATCGTGCCTTCCACAATGATCAGTGAACCCAGAGAATGCCAGGAAAACATTCCCCAGACCATAATGCTCCCGCCTCTAGCTTGGATCGTTCCGGCAATGGTTGCAGGGTGGTTCCTTTCAGAGGTTTCACGCCTTATACGCCAACGTCCATCTGTCCGATGGAGCATAAAACACGATTCATCTGAAAACGCTACATGTCGCCACTCTGTGGACGTCCAGCTGCTGTACTGGCGTGCAAATTCTAGCCTTCGTCGTCGATGAACAGCAGTCAGCATAGGTGCACGAAACAGGCGTCTGCTTCGGAGGCGCAGACGCAGCAATGTTCGCTGAATAGTAGTTTGGGAGACACTTTTGGTAGCCCCTTGGTTCATTTTGGTGGTCAGTTGCTCAACGGTAGCCCGTCTATCTGTCCGAACACATCTCCGCAACCGTCGTTCGCCTCTGTCATCTATGGCCCGTGGTGCACCACATTTGCCACGTCGCTGATTTTGAACAGTCCCATTTTGCCATGCACGGTACACTTTTACTACGGTGGCACGCGAACAGTTCACAAACTCAGCCGTTTCGGAAATGCTTCCACCCTTGGCCCGAAAGCCAATGATCATGCCCTTTTGGACGTCGGATAAATCGCTTCGTTTCTGCATTACGCCAACGATTGATGGTTGATGGGTTAATAGGAGAACCTGCTTCCCGCAGGGAAGCTCAATCTCCAATCAGGATTTAACTGGATGAGTTGCATGAGTTCAGCTTTCACTTAGCCCTTTGCTGCTTTATTATTAAAATATTGTATGGAAAATTAAAGTGTTAACATGAAAAATTAATAATTTACTTTTGTGTAGGAATAAATGAGAATTTAAGTGTGTTTTGTGATTGATTAAATGCATTTGTGTTGTTTTGTTATGTGTGATTGAATAAAAATTTAAAGCCTTGTCCACTAGAACGGACTTTAAGAAAATGGAGGTCGGAGAAAAACTTTCGGCACGGGGTTACCCGCACCGTCGGAAGGACCGCCTCGTCTGATTTTCGCCCAAAAAGAGCGGGTATTTGAGTGAATTAGCTTGAGGATGTGTGGTCCAATCAGGGGACAGCCTATGGTGACTCTTAGGGAGTGGGTGTGTCAATAGGAATTGAGTTTGGGTGCCGAGGCGATCCCAGTGCTCGCTTCGCTATTGGCCGGCTTGCTCTGTTCCTATTGGTCGAGAGTAAGTCTAGTATAATTTTAAGTTTTTTCAGAAGAATTTTAAGGATTTAAGCGATTAAATTAAGATATTGCGCGGTCTGTTAAATGAAGGATTAATTACATATTTCTCTATTCGAGCAATTGCTCGGTTTGTATGATTATCTATGTTATTGAAAAATTTAGTAGCTATTTTTTTGAAGAAACATTTTAAAGTTTTAAGTTTGATTGCGAATCTGATATCTTCATTCCTAACATACCACGGAGAATCCGTGATAATTTTAATAATTTTATTTTGAGCTGATTCCAGCATCTTGATGTTAGAATAGGCTGCGTGGCCCCAGATTGGACTTGCATATTGTAGAATTGGTCTGAGAACGAGTTTATAAATAAGCATTTTATTTCTTAAAGATAAGCATGATTTCCGTGCAATTAAGGGGAAAACTTTAGCGACGGAAATATTGAAATTTCTACGTATTTGTATAATGTGTTGTTTAAAAGTGAGTCTTTTATCTAGGATTACTCCTAGGTATTTGGTGCTTTTGGACCAGGGTACGTGCGTGTTGTGTAAATATAATTTCGGTGGTTCTTTTTTAATGTGGTGTGAAAAGAAGACGGCCTCTGTTTTTGCTACATTTAAAGCAATTTTCCAAGTAGAGAACCAGTCTTCTAGTTTGGCTATATGTTTGTGTAAGAAGTGAGTAACGAGTTGCAATTCGTTACTTTGTGCCAGGATCGCCGTGTCGTCGGCAAACATGCAAATCGTGGATTGGCTGGTTCTAGGGATGTCATTTACATATATATTAAATAATAATGGCGAGATGGAACTGCCCTGGGGCGTTCCAGCGTTAATTTTCCTATTAGTCGAATGTATATTATTTACTTTGACCGCGAAGGATCTGTTAGTAAGGAAGGAAGAAATTAATTTAATTAAGTGGGGAGGGGTGTTAATTTTGATTAATTTGTAGAGTAGTCCCACATGCCATACTCTATCAAATGCTTTCTGAATATCTAGGAAAACAGCTCCGGTTGATTTCCGGTCGCGAAATCCTGTCTTAACGTACTCCACCACCCGCAAAAGCTGGTGTGATGTGGAGAGTCCGGCTCGGAAGCCGTGTTGTTGGGGAATTAATATGTCATTATCGTTGAGATGTTGACAAAGTCGTTTTTGAATAATTTTCTCAGTAATTTTACTGAGAACAGGTAATAATGAAATGGGGCGGAAACTATCTGGGAGAGTAGGGTCTTTCCCAGGTTTTAGGATCGGAATAACCGAGGCTGTTTTCCAAATTTTTGGGAAGTAACCCACTGTTAGAATATTATTTATAATATTAGTCAATTGGAAGACGACCGATCTAGTGAAATGTTTGCACATTTTGTTAGTAATGCCCTCTCGGCCTGGGGCTTTTTTAATTTTAAAATTATTAATTATGTGAACTATTTCCGAGGGTTTAGTAAAAGAAGGTGAATCGTCGAAGTTATTTTCGTTGTTGAAGAACCTAGTAACCAGCCTTATGTGGTTGTTGTCTTGAATTGGATTTGAGATGTTGTTAAGCTGAAATTGGCTTTCTAGCGAGTTCGCTAGTGTTTCAGCTTTTTCCTCGTCTGTGTAGGCGATCCCGGTGTTGCCTTTAAGGGCTGAGATGGGGATCTCTTCTTAAAGCACGCCAACGATTGAAATGTTTTCCGAAAACGAAACGAACGAAAATAAGATCGATCGCGAGCGACAGCGAGCGGGCGCTTCTGCTCAGAATGAATGGCAAAGAGGGACGGAGGCCAACATGAGAAAGAAGCCCAAAACTGGGGAGGGGCGGGGCAACAAGAGGAGGCAAAGCCAACCAGGACGCGACGTGGGCGGAGCCAAACACGAAACTGGGAGAAACGGTCAGAACGACAAACGACACGGACGAGAGCGGACGGAAGCAGGAGCTGCAAAAGAAGGGAACAAGGAATCGGAACAAAACAAGATTAGTATGGTTCATGAGTGCATGAGAAATAGACTAAAATTGGGGGTTTAAGCGGTTGAGACCACTTTGTCGAATTGTAGGCAAATTTGTGTTTGCTATTGGGGATAGTGAAAATTGTTTGTGCCTGAATTAGTGGATTTGGATGATTCTCGATAGTCCTAAAGACGTTACGTGAGAGTTTTGTGATGTAATCCCCAATAGGGTCTATCTTTAAATCGTGATGTAAAAACACTGTTTTGATGTACCAAGGCGCATTTGTCATGATACGAAGAATCTTATTCTGCATAGTTTGGACTTTTTGATAAGGGGCCGCCGCTCCCCAAACGGGGCGGCGTACGTTAGCACTGGGCGGAGAACTTGCTTATAAAGCAAGACCTTGTTTTTAAGTGAAAGCGGTGACCTTCTTCCAATCAGCGAAATGCTGAGATGGATTTTGGTCCAGAACTTATCACAAATATATTTGGTGTGTTGCCTGTATGTTAGAGAACTATCTAAGAAGAGGCCAGGTAACGTACCACGTTAACCCACTCGATATCTTCGTCGAATAAGGATAAAGTTTTAGGAATTATATTGCGCCTGTGTTTTCTAAAAACAATTGCTTGTGTTTTGTCGACATTTATCGCTATACGCCAGTCTGTCAACCAAGATTCAAGAGTGTGAAGGTATCGTTGGAGTGTACATTGAGTGTATTTAAGGTTCGCTCCTTGGGCGAGGACCGCAGCGTCGTCTGCAAATAAACAGATACTGACACTGGGATGATGGGGAAAATCATAGTGTAAATATTGTATAGGTAGGGCGAGAGACAAGACCCCTGAGGACATCCTGCCTCTGGAAAGCCCTTGTTCGAAAAGTCAAAATTAATTTTGACTCTGAATGACCTGTTTTTGAGAAAATTGTGTATAATTTTAACTAGGTACTCGGCCTGGGAAGTTTAATTTAATCATTTTATAGATGAGCCCATCATGCCACATCTTATCAAATGCTCGTTTGACATCGAGAAAGACCCCTACAGTGAAAAAACTTATAAGTGTACCCTTCATTAATTATGTTTGTGACTCTAATCAGTTGGTGAGTGGTAGAGTGATTGTTTCTGAATCCACACTGCTCCGAGGGATACAATTGATTGTATCACAGTGCTGTTTGATTCTATTAAGAATTATCTTCTCATAAATTTTAGCCGTGGCACATAGTAAACTTATAGGACGATAATTTTGAGCAAGCTTATGATTTTGGTTAGGTTTAGGTAACATGATCACATTAGCCGATTTCCAGAGTGAAGGAAAAATCTATGCTTAAGGCAGGTGTTGATTATTTTAGTGAGGTGTGTAATAGCATTAAGTGGCAATAGCTTTAAGGCATAATTTGGAATATTATCTGGGCCGGAAGCTTTTTTGTTTTGTAATTTATTGATAATTTTAGAGATTTCAGCTGGACTGGTGAGCGGTGGTACTTGCATACTGGAGTTAGCAAGGAAATCTGAAGTTTCAGACTCTACTAACTCTATGATTTGGTCGTTGTAAGGCTCCGCATTTTCTTGAAACGTAGCCTCGAGATTGTTTTTAAATTCTTCGGCTTTTTTCGTCGTCCGAATAAAGGATGCCGTTCCTGCCAGCCAGCGGGGGATAATAGTCGGCTTTTTAACAAGCTTCCGTTGGAGGTTGTAAAGGGAGTTATCTTCGGGATGTAAATTAGTCAACAAATTTTGCCAAGAATTGTTCCTATGCTCACTAATTTGAGTTTTAATTTGCCCTCTGCAGGGAGTTAACTTCTCTCTTAAGGAGAGGGTTCCTGGTGAGCTGCCATTGCTTACGAAAACGGTTTTTAATTTTAATTAACTCCCTGATGCGGGTGGAAGTCTTAGGTGTGGGGTACTAATAACTTTAGTGACAGTGGTAGCGGAGATAGCACTAGTGATCATGCCAGTGAAGTTGTTAATTGCATTATCAATATTGTTAGTATCAATGATAGGGTTACCAGGAATAGAGTTAAAAACTATTTTTGAAATTTAATCCAATTAGTAGACTTGAGGGTACGGAGATTTTTAGGTAAGGAATTATTAAGAGCTAGATCAATTAAAACAGGGTTATGATCGCTACTTAAGTCGTTAACAGAGTTAATATCTTCCAAGATTAGATTTTTAGCAAAAGCAATATCAAGAATAGAGCATGTGCCACGGGCTGCATAGTATGTGGGAGCAGTGGGTGCCATGATTTCCAGGGCATGGGTGCTCGCCCAGTTGTAAAGAGTGTTTCCATGAGTGTTTGGGCGCCCTGGGTTCCAACATGGGTGGTGAGCATTAAAATCACCAAAAGCATGACCTTGGGACTGGCGTTGAGAATAGCATCAAGCTCCGACGTGTTAATATGATTCCTCGGAGGCTTGTAAATGCACGACAACGTGAGGTGAGTGTTGTTTCCTAGCTCGATCCTAACAGTAGTGTTTTCAAATGTGCTTGTATTGAAAGAGACAACGTGATGCCTGAGTGAGTTTCTGACAAAAATGGCCGTACCACCTCCCCGGTGGGATAAACGGTCACTGCGGTGACAAATATAATTGGGAAGCTTGAAGGAATCAGCGGGACCCAGATGAGTTTCCTGTATACCTATAATATCTGGGTCTTCGTCACACAAAATTCCTCAATTCTCCTAACTTGTACTTGACGCTATTGGCGTTCCAGCTCAGAACACGAAGAGAAGAATTATTGGGGTTAGAGGTATTAAATATTGTCGCCTAGTTTGTTCATGATTTTCTGGAACATAGTTCCGAACTGGCTCATCATCGTAGACATCTGCTCCATAAGTACCTTGGTTTCAGAAAGCGATTCGCTACTGTTTTTGCTTGAACTTTCTTGATTTTTTTTCATTTTTATTTTCATTTTCAGTTTTTTTTTTTTTTTTTTTTCCTCAAAAGCTGCTCGCTCATGCCAAACATTTTGGTAGGGGGCTTGCTGGGCTTAAGGTTTTTGGGTTTTTTCACACCCTGAAAAGTTCGCCGGGTGGGACCACCACAATTAGCGCACTTTGCCGGGGCATCGGGTTTTGTGCAGTCTCTCGTCAAATGACTTTGACTGCATTTCAAGATTTTGGCTCCCTGTTACAGAAGCGCGAATGATGGTAGAAAAGCTGGCACCTGTAACATTGGGCTGGCATGGAATTTTTATCAAGGGGTTCTACTTTGATTTTATAGTACCCTATGGATGTAACTTGAAAAATTGCTTGGTTAGCTGGGCATTTCCTCGAGACTACCAAAAACAAAGGCATGTTCTTGTTCTGTTTGCGGTTTCTCATGACCGAAACGTGCTCTGGGGTGATGTTATGAGTACCCAGTTCTTGGATGATCTCATCAACATCAAAATCACTGGGTAGGCCCCGGATGACAGTTTTGAGCTGCTTTTCGCCCGCCATTTCGTAGGTATGGGATTTTAATTTCTTAACAGAAATAAAATTTTGAATTTTCCTATGGGCATTTGCATCTTCGGGGAAAACTTTAAGCTTTCCGCCGACGATCTTGCCCATAACTTTTTTTTTGCCTACGACTTCACTAATTTCTAAGAGCAATCCAGGGGTGTTATATTGCTCATCAATAACAATTGGCGGGGTACGTTTTTTTGGCTGGGTGTCCTTTGTGGACGAGGAAGTATGCCCACCAGCGTCAACCGCTAACGGAGACTCATCTGGACTTTCCTGTTCATTATCAATCATGTCTATATTACAGGGGTCCTCTACAGGTGCCTGGGGGATGCTATCTTCTTCCTCAGTGCCCGGAGCAGTGTCTACAACATTGTCCTCATTGAGGTCCTTAACATCTACTTCTAAATGGGCAATCGCAGAGAAGGAGTTGCTCAAGGCAATAACTTCCCTCGCTCGGCTTTGCTTTCTTGGCTTTGCCTTTATTAGGCGACTTAGAAGTGCGCTTTTGACTGGGGTAGTGAATTCATTGCTGACATCAATTTCACTACTCGATCTACTAGGCGTCGGGGGTTGCTTGGCAACCATTGCCTGATCGCTTCTTGGTGCTCTTTAACGAGTAAGGTATTTGTTTTCCTGGCGCCTTTAATACAAAGCCAGGAAACATTATTTATTATTTTAAGTTCCTCTAACCCTAGAGCAGACTCATTATTATTACAAGATTTAAAAATTAACTCCTCTAGCATTTCGCAAAAGTCGTTACAATCTTGTGAAGTATGTAGTTCATTTAACCTAGCAAGGGCTGTTGGTACATTAAAAGCACTCAAAGAACTAAATGAAACCACACTAACCTGTGATCCAGTAGCTGCAGAGGCGTTTTCCTTGTCCATAGCGAGAAATCCAAAATTGCGTAGTAATCCAAGTGAGTAATCCAGGAGCACGTGCGCACACGACGAAAAATCCAAGTCCCGAAAAAGGGAAATGGATTAAAAATAATGCTAAATAGCATAATTGCGGGAAACCGCAAAAGCCTACAACATAGAATCAACACGAATTTCCGAAAAATATCTAAAATTCGAAGCGATGAAAAAGATTCCACTAACACGCGGAGAGCCGAAAAATTATGCGTATTTAACAGCAACTGCGTCTGAGTCTGAGATGTCTGATTGCGTGGTCAGATCTCGTCGAATGTTTTCCGTTGAATAGGCGTTGAATAGGCGTTTATTTTTGGCGCCTGGACTGTAAAACAGTCCTCAATCCCATATCGTGAGAGTCTATGATGTTGGGCATGGCATAAGTGGAGTTTGACATTCTGCTGAGTGGCATGATGGCGATTGGTTGGGCGATGGAGTCCGGGAGGCGTGGCTATGGTTCTTCATCTGGGTGAAAAGTTTTTGAGTTTTTTGGCTTGGCTGAGAGCCAAGAGATTGCTCTCTGATTGGATGTTGGGTAGAGTGATCATTGACTCCGATTGGCTGCCCCGGGGCTGGAATGTTTTCCGAAGCCCTCACACACCCTTTATATACGCTCAACTGCACTGTGCTGCCACCTGCCTTCTGTGATTGGTTATTTAACTCTGAAGTGGAAAGTACGTGGTGGTCACATTAATGTGACTGGACTGTGTATATATATAAAGGAGAAAAGCGACTCACTCACTGACTGACTCACTCACTCACTGACTAATCACGATATATCCGAAACTATTAAACCTACAGACTTGAAATTTGGTAGGTAGATTCCCTTCATGGAGTAGACGGCAGCTAAGAACGGATTTTGCAAAGTTCGAACCCCAAGGAGCGTTACGAGGGTTTAAGGGGCGTTATAGATAATTATTTCCATTACCAAACTATTCGATGTACAGTCGTGAAACTTGGTACACAGATTTTTTTCATAAAGTAGAGATTCCCTACATAATGATTTTTAGGAAAATTTATCTCCAAGGGGCGTTGAGGTCGCTTAAGGGGCGTTATACATAATTATTTCCATTTTTAACCTATTAGACGTACAGTCTTGAAATTTGGTGAGCTGTTTCTTTTCATAGAGTACAGATCCCCTACAGAATGGGTTTTGTGAAAATCGACTCCCAAGTGGCATTGTAGAGAATTAAGTGGCGTTATAGGCAATTAAATCCTTTTTTAAACTATTAGACGTAAAATCTCGAAATTTAGTAAGCTGATTGCATTCATTGAATAGAGATCCGCTATAAGATGGGTTTTGTGAAAATCGTTTCCTAAGTGGCGTTGCGGGGGCTTAAGGGGCGTTATAGATAATTATTTCCATTTTTAAACTATTAGACGTACAGTCTTGAAATTTGGTAAGCGGATTCCTTTCATAGAGTACAGATCCGCTGCAAAAATGGGTTTTGTCAAAATCAACCCCAAGTGGCGTTGTGGAGAATTAAGGGGCGTAATAGGCAATTAACTCCTTTTTTAAACTATTAGACGTAAAATCTTGAAATTGAGTAAGCAAATTCCATTCGCTGAGTAGTGATCTGTCATAAGATGGGTTTTGTGAAAATCGTTTCCTAAGTGGTGTTGCAGGGGCTTAAGGAGCGTTATAGATAATTATTTCCATTTTTAAACTATTAGACGTACAGTCTTAAAATTTGGTATAAGCGAATTCCTTTCATGGTGTAGAGATCCGCTACAAAATAGTTTGGGGGAAATTTGATCCCCAAGGGTCACTGAGGGAATTAAGGGGCGTAATAGATAAATATTTCCGCTTTTCAACTAATAGAAACACCTGCTTGAAAATTAGAAGGTATGTTCCGTTCATGGAATAAATTTCCTTTTACAAAGATTTTTGCGAAAACGGACCTCCAAAGGAGTGGGGTTGCGAGGGATTAAGGCGTGTTATAGAAAAAATTCCTGTTTTTGAATTTAACTCATTTACTTGAAATTTTTTGAGCACTTTTCATTAGTTGAATAGAGTTCCACTAAGAATGGATTTTACGGAAATCAACTCCAGGGGGAGGCGGGGAGAGTTATTGAAGCGTATTGATAGACAAAATTCCCGTTTTCGAACTGCTAAGACTACAATAATAAAATTTGGTTTGCATGCTTCTTTTGTTGAATTGGAATCCGCTAAGAGAGCTCTCAACGAGGTATTGATGATAAAAATTCCGTTTTTGCTCTGTTAGATTTACACTTGAAATTTAGCACGCATGTTTATTTTATGGAGTAGAGATCCACTGAAAGTTTCTTTGGTGGAAATCCACTTGATTATTAGGTTAAGTGAGAGAAAAAATCTTTCTCCTTCTATTTTAGATATAAATAGAAATCAGATATTATAATTTATGTTCTTTTTATATCAAGGGGCGAGAGTGTAACAGCTATAAATATATTTTTCAATACAATCGAATTCTTAATGCTAGATATCAATAATTAATATATATGTAAACAGTATACATATATACAACATCGTGAAATACCCAGTGAAGTGGGTGGGTAACGGCTAGTATAATATGTGTAGGAAATAGCATTAAAATATTTTAAATTTTCAAAACATTTCGAGAGAGAGAAAGATTGTAAAGAATGGCGACGCCAAACAAACTAAATTGAATCGAGAGACATTTCAATGTCCAATGAAAGAATTCGGTGCGATGACGTCAGATGCATATGGTGCCTGAGCACGAGATCACCTTTCACTTTTACACCAACCATGAACGAATAAGGTCGACGTCTTCTTTAGCGTCTTTATTTCGGTAAACAAAGCAGACCCCTTCTTTTAGGCTTAACGATGCTTGACGTCCCCATTTCACAGGTGAAACCTGCTCTCTATTCGAACATGTCTTTTATTTCTCTTTTGTAAATAATTGAAAGCTGTAAATAGCCTTTTCCTTAATTTTCCTTATCTTAATAAATTAATTGTTCGTTAAACTTCTTGGCTACAATGTTTTCTTTCGTCCAATATTTCACCTTCACCCCTGGACACCGTCCCACAAATTGGGACCTTCGACCGCGATTCAAACTCGTTTCTTCGCATTAGGCATTTTCCTAGCAACAGCATTATTTTTATATTCGATTTAATTAGATCAAAAATTTAATTATGAGCATTTTTTCTTCGAATTCACCTTTCAACGATTTTCAAAACGTCGAGACCTTACCGTTCGTCGGTATCGATTTCAAAACCCATTCTAATGTATTTTTTGAGTTTATTTTAGAAAATCAGCCTACTAGTGCTCCAGAAGTTCATCGTGATCCATTCCGTCATTCCAAGCGCCATAATCGAAAAACAGCGAATCAACTGGTCAGTGTGGTACTTTCTTATCAAATAATGACTGCAGAAATAATGTACGATTGAAATGATCGTCTGTCGATGTTATTTAAATAAGTCTTCTTTCATGTAATTAATAACTAAGAATCGTCAATATTTTATCTTCTTCTCGTATAAATTAATCCTTGTTGCTATGAGAGAGTATTTTATATAATAAGAGTATTTTATTTAATCCAGCGGTAGCTACGACTAAGTGAATATGATTTAGTTATGAATAAGGATGATTTTTGTAAAAATAATGCTTTCTTTTATTTGATTTTCTCAATAGTAGGAAATAGTGTTTTGTTTTGTTCTTCTTGATTTCTTGAAAATAAGTTTTAAACATTCATAAAATATCTTTATTTCTTGTGTTCAAACATTGTTTTTAAATGATATTATAATGATTAAGGAAATAGATATTTTGTTTAATTTTTTAAATACTTTTTTACGAATATTTTGTGGTTTTCTTTTAGCTTGGGATATATTATTATTAATTATAAAAATACTGCTTTGCTATAAATTCTTCAATATATTTTTATTGCTCATATTTCAAGAAATTAAAATATTACTCTGTCATAATTTTTCAATTTCGTTGTATAAATATTTTTAGCGTCGATTTCAAATGCTTTCAGTATTTGTTCATGTTATTCATATATCTGTAATAATTGTACTTTATATTCGCGTTTTATCTTTCCTCTTGTTTGAATAAGGGAGTTTTTATTGCGTTATTGGATAAATTTCTCACATCCGGATTAAGTATTTAAAAAAATATTAAACTTGTTTTAAGATTAAATTTGTTCTCTGAACCACCACTCTTGATCTTTAGTTGCAAAAGTGACATTTCTTCTCTCGAAGAAAAAGGAGGATCTAATAGAACTCGCCGCAGAATTAGGGTTGATCATCAAAGCAGGTTTGACTAAACCCAAGCTAAAGGATCTCACCGTGAAAAGCCCAGATTAGGTCGAAGAGTATGTCAAAGTAATGCTCGATAGCATCGTGGAGGATCACATACGTAAAGAAGATGGATAAATTGCGACGAGAAGAACGATAATATGTGAACTCGAGAAATTACGAATACAGGCTTAAGAAAATACCGATGCTATGAATAACTCCGTGCAAGCACCGAAACTGATTCCCGAAACTTTTCATAAGTTTAATATTAAGGACGATATTAGCTTGGACCTCACCTTATTTGAACAACATGCAGAATTAACATTCTTGCCGAATAAAGACTGGTTACAGAAGCTTATAGGACAGATACCTATTGACGTTGCTCATCTGATTGCAAGAGAACCAGCGGATAAATGTAACTATTACGACCACGTCAAGAATTTACTGCTAAAAAGGTTCAAGTTATCTCCCGAAAAATTTCGTCAGTTATTTATCTCGCACTAAAAATCTAATGAACGAACATGGCAAGATTTTCACCACGAACTACATCCGTATTTTGATAAATGGACTTCTGGTTTAAATATAGAAACTTTCGACCAGCTATGAGAATTAGTTATAGTTGATCAAATGAAGAAAAATGCACCGTGGGAGTTCCAGGAACACTTTTTAGATTAATGGCCTACTATTACCACTCACCTTCCAAGATAGAGGAAAAATTTGAAGAGTATGAAGACGTCCGAAGAACATTAAAACCGAAGCCTTCCAACTCATTCCTAAAGGAAGATGCGAAAAAAAAGCCAGCGGATCAAACGATACTTATTTTCAAGGAACTGAATGTCTCCAAAGTGGAAGTAATAGGTCTGAGAAAAAACATTTTCAATTGAGCGGAACCTCCTACTGCGGAAAAAGTAAACGACTAATTTGTAGCTACTGTAAAGGACCAGGTTATTATGCCGTGGATTGTAAAAAGCGCCCTAAATGTTCGAAAAATAATAAATCTACAGACTCCTCAATCCAAATCTGCTCACGAATTTCTCGAGAAAGAATTAAAACCAGAAAAATAACTATGGGGAACAAAATTATTGAAGCTCTCATAGACAGCGGCAGTTCAGTTTCGCTCATTCGAGAAGATGTAAGCAAAGGAATCATCGAACCGTCGGAACTCTCGAAAAACATTGCAGTATTGTTCGGATTGGGGAAGTACGAAGTCAAAACAAAAGGGTCGTTCCAACGAAAGATTGAATTAGATGGAGAAAATTATTCTCTGACGTGTGTGTGGCATGTCGTACCTACGCCGAGTTTGAAATTTCAAGCAGTAATAGGTTCATATATACTGGAACAAGCCTCTGTCTGCTTCCATAAGGAAAGCGTTCAGTTCCGAAAACATGAGGATAAAAATAGTTTCCTGCAAATGCAAGTTTACGACGCAGAAGTGGAAGACGAAGTTGAAGCTCAACATGTTACCAATCCACGAATACGAAGAGAACTGTTTCAATTAATCTCCAACTATGAGCCAAAGAAGACCGAAACGACAAATGTGTCCATGAAGATTATCTTGAAAGACGACATACCGGTTTACTAATCTGCACGCCACTTAGCCTTTTCTGAGAATAAAGTTGTCAACAAGCAAATCGACAAATGGTTAGAACAAGGGATTATATAAGACCAACCTCTCATCCGAATATGCGAGTCCAATTGTATTAGTTAAGAAGAAAGATCGTTGTGTGTGGACTACAGAAAACTGAACCGCAAATTAGTCAAGGATCACTTTCCATTGACGTTGATAGAAGATGTATTAGATAAACTACAAGAAGCCAAAGTGTACACAACGTTAGATTTAAAAAATGAATTTTTCCATGTTGACGTTAATGAAGATTGCAAGTACCTCACTTCCTTCGTTGTTCCAGACGGACAATTCGAATTTAATAAAGTACCTTTAGGCCTAAGCAATAGCCCCAGCATATTCCAAAGATATGTGTACAGTATCTTTAGAGAATCATGCGGAAAATCATTGTAATAATTTACATGGATGATTTGATGATTCCCGCTAAAGATGAGAAAGAAGGTTTAGAAAAACTAAAGGAAGTATTAGAGGTCACCTCGAAGTATGGCTTAGAAATGAAGTTTAAAAAAAATGTCAGTTCCTAGGAAGAAAAGTGGAATTTTTGGGTCACGTCGTCGAAAAGGGGACAATACGCTCTTCAATTACAAAGACGATAGCCGTCAAGAAGTTTCCGGTACAAACGACAGTTAAACAATTCCAAAGCTTTTTAGGACTCACCGGCTACTTTCATAAATTTATTCCAGCGTACTCTAAAATAGCGAAACCATTGAGTGGCCTAACAAGGAAAGACAATCCATTTATGTTCGAGCAACCCCAAATGGAAACATTCGAAAAGCTTAAAAAATTGTTGATTGAAAGCCCAGTATTAAGGTATCCGACAACGTTCGGAACCGTGATTTTGCAAAAGCGTATAAATGGATAATATTTATGATATTTAGTGTCACTTAGATTAGAAAATGTATATAAAATTGTTTTAAGAATAGTATTACAATAAAAAATTATTTAAGTACAATATTTTAACAAAAAATGAACATAGAATGACCCATTTTCAAGATATTCTCCTTTTCTGAAAAATGTTTCTACTATAATAATATTTCGCCTGTATATAGCTCAGACCTCTGTACAGAGGCTCAAATAGAATTTTTAAAATATATAACTTAGAAGTGGGTTTATCCATGTTTTACGACAACAGAGGGGAGAAATTTTAAGAAAAAAACGCCAATAATTATTTCAATTAGTTGTAACTCTGAAAATAATGTGAATTTTTCAAAAATCATAGTTGAGCCTCTGTACAGTGGTCTGAGCTATATAAAGGCAAAATTTTATGATAACAGAAGAATTTTTCACAAAAGGAGAACATTTTGAAAAAAGGTTATTCTAAGTTCATTTTTTGCCAATATATTGTATTTAAGTATTTTTTTTTTTTGTCAAAATGTCCTTAAAACAATTTTATCCATGCATTCTCTAATCTGACACTAAATATCATGAAAATTATCCATTTATGTGTGCTTTTTTAAAATCACGGTTCCGAACGTAGTCGGATACCTTAAGAATTTTTCAGTAAGTAAAACCTACCTAATTATACACCGATGCGAGTCAACAAGGATATGGCGGCGTTTTACTCCAAGAAGCAGAAGGTGGAAAATTATATCCTGTCCAGGCCGTAGCTACCGCCGTATCAATGATACGGGGCCCCAAGCTACAGGGGCCCCAACATGTGTAAGCAAAAAGTTGTAAAATGTTATTATTAGTCTTATTAACATAGTTTCTTTTTATTGGTTTTTTAAGTTCCTTTTTATTTTTTATTTTTTTATTTGGAACCCTTATTACAAAAATAAAATCGGAATTCTTGAAAAGGTACGAAATAAAGGGTGTTTTTTTAGAGGTATAGAACTTTAAATTGCAATAAAACAACATGTATTATTCGATTGACATGAATTTTTTTTATTCGAAAGATAATCTTGTGGCATTACATTTTAAATATGATTTCTGGCATAGGACTGCCACGGCTGGCTCGGATGTAGTCCAATCTGGACGTCCAATTTTCAATGACTTTTCCCAACATTTGTGGCCGTATATCGGCAATAACACGGCGAATGTTGTCTTCCAAATGGTCAAGCGTTTGTGGCTTATCCGCATAGACCAATGACTTTACATAGCCCCACAGAAAATAGTCTAGCGGTGTTAAATCACAAGATCTTGGAGGCCAATTCACAGGTCCAAAACGTGAAATTAGGCGGTCACCAAACGTGTCTTTCAATAAATCGATTGTGGCACGAGCTGTGTGACATGTTGCGTCGTCTTGTTGGAACCACAGCTCCTGGACATCATGATTGTTCAATTCAGGAATGAAAAAGTTAGTAATCATTGCTCTATACCGATCACCATTGACTGTAACGTTGTGGCCTTCATCGTTTTTGAAGAAGGATTCCACCAGCCCATAAAGCACACCAAACAGTCAGTTTTTCTGGATGTAACGGTGTTTCGACATACACTTGTGGATTAGCTTCACTCCAAATGCGGCAGTTTTGTTTGTTGACGTAACCATTCAACCAGAAGTGCGCATCATCGCTGAACAAAATTCGCTTATGAAAATCGGGAACAACGGCAATCTCGTTTTGGGCCCATTCGACGAATCTACGCCTTGCTTGATGATCGTTTTGATGAATTACCAAACCACAAACTGAGAATAAATCACTTGACAGCTGTTAAATCGGTCGCATCTTGGAAAGTAATGCCAACTTAAACTTCTATACCTGAAAAAAAAAACACACTTTATTAAGAATTTTTATTATTAAGAATTTTTACTATTAAGAATTATTATTATTAAGAATTATTATTATTTTATTATTTAAATTATTATTATTAAGAATTATTATTATTTTATTATTTAAATTATTATTATTAAGAATTATTATTATTTTATTATTTAAATTATTATTATTTTATTATTAAAATTATTATTATTTTATTACTAAAATTATTATTATTTTATTATTAAAATTATGATTATTTTATTACTAAAATTATTATTATTTTATTATTAAAATTATTATTATTGTATTATTAAAATTATTATTTATTTATTATTTATTATTAAACTTATTATTAATTTATTATTTATTATTAAAATTATTAATAATTTATTATTAAAATTGTTATTTATTTATTATTAATTTATTATTAAAAATATTATTTTAGAAATTATTATTAATTTATTATTAAAATTATTATTTATTTTAGAAATTATTATTAATTTTTATTAAAATTAATTAATTAAATTTATTAAAATTATTTAAATAAACTTATTAAAATTATTTAAATAAAGTTATTAAAATTATTTAAATAAACTTACTAAATTTAAATAAATTTATTTCAAAATGACTTATGAAATATTTTATAAAATTATAAAATAATTAAATTAATATATAAAAAGACAAATTTTTATTGTATTAATTATAAAATAATTAATTTAATAATAATAATATATTTTATAAATTATTTTATATTATATATAATATTTTATTTATAGTATATTGTAACAAATGGTAATATTTATTATTTATTTATTGTATTGATTTAACCATTCATCCCAGCGTGTTAAAAATTGTAATTCTTTATTTCTCTCGTGCTTTATATTAATGCTCGCGCGCGCGTGTGCTTTTATTTATAAAATTAACTGTAATTTTAATTATGGAAAGTTCTGGAACTTTCGATGGCAATAGATAAGGAGATGGAATATTCAGTTTGAAAAATAAAGTCTTGAGTTGTATGTGGCAAGAGTTGTTGACATTTTATTTTCGTGTTAAAACTGGCGCCCCACCCGTGGCCAAAGAACTACGACCCCGTAGAAGAAGAAACCGCCGCTGTGACAAAACGCCGCAGGAAAATGAAAATTTAACCGGCTCTGTAAACCTTACTGTCCCGTAAAAAATTACTGGTATTGCGCCGCAATCCTTCTAAAGCAAGAAAAAATCCCTGGAAATCGAGAGGCAAAGTGAATCATCCTGACTTCAATTGTCTAAAGAAAAGAAAAAAAGAACATCTATTTCCTGTTAAAAGTTTTTGCAATAGTGTTTTGTGCATTTTCATATACAAGTGATAGCAATCCTGCTACAGTGTTTTAGTGCTAGGGATAATTTTTATTATTTTATTTCATTGATTTTTGGTATTCTTATGCAATGATAATTCTTAATTTTGCTGTATATTAATTTATTTCTTGTGATATAACGTTTCCTGATTAATATTTTGTGAATTGCACATTAATAATTACTATTTTGCTTGATATTTTACTGATTTCCTATTGAATTTAGGTAGCATTACATGCCTGATTATTTTAGTTTTGTTTAGTATTTTCATTGCATTGAATTTTTGTATCATTACAACTGATGATTCCTAAATTTTCTTTATATTATTTTATTATTTGAATTAATGTTCCTTGTTGGTATTTTGATTATGTTATTAATTTATTTACCTATTTTAGTTGTATTTTGAAGTGCATAATAATTTATAAGATTTTAAAGCTAGCCATATTTTAAAGTGTATTCCCATATCTGTAAGAGCTTTGGTGAACAATAAGGCCTGGACCTTAGTTATTTATTTTATTTATTTGCAACTCTTAAATTTCTCAGTCATGTCATTTCTGGGAAAAGGAAAAAAAAGCTGATCTCATTAAGCTTGCTATTGAGTTAGGTGAATGTGAGTCGAATGGGGAAGAGCTAAAAATAATTGAATTAAGGACAAAACTTTAACAAATGATGCTTATAAGGAAGACCCTGAATTTGTGAAATGTATCTTTGAGGGAATCGTATCAAATAGGATAGACGAGGAAAACAAACAAAAAGAGCAAACACTGCAGGAATTTGAGCTGCAGAAAATACGACTGTAAAATGAGACTCAAAGAGTCGTAGGTCCACAAACCCTACCCCAAACAAAAATTGAATTAAAAAAGTTGCTACCAACATTCAATCCGAAAGTTGATAACATGGACCTGTCCCTCACCTTATTCGAACGGCAAATGAAGATATTGGATCTTGGTGAAGATCTGTGGGTACCCTATCTCATTGGTGTCCTTCCTAGTGATGTAACCTCCTTCATTGCCCGTGAGCCTGAGGAGAAATGCAGGATTACTCCCACATTCGAGGAATGCTTCTGCAACGGTTCAAATTAACCGCAGAAAAATTCCGGGAGCTGTTTTCACGTCACAGAAAAAGCCCAAATGGGACGTGGAAGGATTATTATTTTGAAATCCGAGCATATTTTGAAGGTTGGCTCAATGAGTTAAAAATTGATTAATTTGACGGATTGAAGAATTTGATGATTGCCGTTCAAATGAAAAAGAGATGCTCTCCAGAGTGTAAGAAACATTACCTGGATATCTGGGAAGAACTTATCTCCCCAGAAATGCTAGCAGATAAGCTGGAAGCTTTTGACAACATCCGACGTTCCCTACCCAGTGGACCTAGGAGATACGTGAAGGCAAGTGAAATCGTAAATGATGGAAGACAGGTATCATTCAGGAAACCTGAACACCCTCCCAAAAGAGAATATTCCCATCAGGTACTAAATGAGAGATCCCCTCTTAGATACTATGGCTGTGGGAAACAAGGAATGATAAAATCTAGGTGCCCCACCTGCAACCTCAACGCCTCACAAAGAACAGACGTAGCAACCAATCACATCAATGCTTACACAGCTCATACCAGAAGCCCTCGATTAACCCTAATCGACATAAATTTCTTTGGAATAAAGGGACGTGTATGTGCAGACACAGGATCCTAACATTCAATTGCTGGGGGAAGGATGTTCCAGATATTTAAGGATAAGGGACTCCTTTACCAGGAAACCACATTAGCAATGAGCTTAGCAGATGGTCAACAGACCACAGGTGAGGCCCTCACAACCCAAGTAATGGTAGAAATTGAGGGGAGATCAGTCTTGGCCAAATTCACAATTCTCCCAAAGGCAAAGGGAAATAGAACACTTCTAGGAACAGATTTCCTTAGTTCTGCTGGTTTGGTTCTAGATGTGAAGAATGCTTGTTGGTACTTTTGGGACAATCCTACCCACAAGTATCCATTTGGTGAAGAATTTGACACCCCGTCCATAGTTGAGAAGATGTCCAGCAACGCCTGCCAATTAAGAGAAGGGGAAGGTGAAAGTTTGACCTCTGTGTGCCCAGAAGGAGAAACTTAACCTCCTGTAGTGGAATCCTTCCAAAATGTCTTCGAACCAGGGGGAGAAGCAACAAATATCTTGGAGCACCACATTAACACGGGAAATAGTCCTCCTATCTCTGTACCCCCATATAGAATGTCTCCTGTAAAGAACTGTCCTGACTGCATTAAATACAAAGCTTCAAATCAGAAGCCTTCCGGGCTATTACAGACACCTGTGCCAGCCCAACGTTTTGAAACCTTGGCCATTGATCTCTTCGGGCCCCTACCTGAGAGTAAAGATGGTAAAAGATGGGTCCTAGTCATTGAGGATTGTACCACCAAGTGGGTCGAACTGTTTGCACTACACTATGCCACAGCTAAAGAATGTGCCATTACCTTGATTGAAGAGGTTCTACTGAGGTATGGCATTCCTCGTTGCCTTATCAGTGACAATGGAACCCAGTTTGTGTCAGCAGTGATGCAACAAATATGCTACCTATTAAATATCCATCAATACCTGATCCCGGTATACCATCCACAAGCTAACCCAGTTGAACGAAAGAATAGGGATCTGAAACCACGGCTGGCAATTCTCGTCCAAGACAAGCATGACTGTTGGTTAGAGAAGCTACCCTTCATCCGCTTTGCTCTCAACACAGCCAAATGCGAAACGACAGGACAGACGGCAGCCTTTCTGAATTTTGGTAGAGAGTTACGCACTCCAAGTGAAGTTGTTAATGATATCCGAGTCTTCATTCAGAACGATAATTTTGTGCCAGAGATAACTCCCTATCTCAAGAAATTTGCTAAGTTTTCCACTCAGATTAGAGAGGTGGTTGAAGAGCAACAAGATAGTAGGAAGTTTTACGCAGATAAAAAGAGAAAAAACTGCTCCAACATATCAACCTGGAGAACATGCCTTTGCAGCATCACATCCGCTGAGCAACGCTGCGCAAGGAAGAAGTGCGAAACTAATGCCCTGCAGAGACGGTCTCTACGTGATTTTAACACAAAAATCACCATCATCTTACGAGATTGCTAGTATTGACAATCCGGGGAACCTCTGGTGTTTACCACACTTCTGCTTTAACTCCTTATAATAATGACAAAGTAAAACCCCTTATTTCTCTTCGTAAACGTGGCCGTCCACCAAAGGTCCCACAGACTCCTGGTTCCTCGTCGGGACGCCGTCGGAACCAGAGGGGGAGGATGTAACAAATGGTAATATTTATTATTTATTTATTGTAATGATTTAACCATTCATCCCAGCGTGTTAAAAATTGTAATTCTTTATTTCTCTCGTGCTTTATATTAATGCTTTATATTAATGCTCGCGCGCGCGCGTGCTTTTATTTATAAAATGAACTGTAATTTTAATTATGGAAAGTTCTGGAACTTTCGATGGCAATAGATAAGGAGATGAAATATTCAGTTTGAAAAATAAAGTCTTAAGTTGTATGTGGCAAGAGTTGTTGACATTTTATTTTCGTGTTAAAATATTGTATTTCACATAAAACTATTTGTTACTAATTTTTATGTAAAATATCATTTAATATTTATTATATATTTTATTATAAATATAATGTTTATTAATATAAAATAAATTTATAAAATTTAATATAAATATTTATAAATAATTACAGTAATTTTTTTTACTTTATAAAATACAAAATAATTACATAAAATATCAATTAACATTTAATAATCCTTTCATAAATAAATTGATTTAATCTTAAAAAATAATTAAATGAATTGAAGAAAAAAGTTTATCGCATGGTATCGAACCCTAACCTCGGGCATAATAAGCAGACGATTTACCAATCAGGCTACGTTGGAGGAAATTAAAACTGAATTGTATAAAAGCTAAGCATGAATTTTGAACGCTATTTTCTCCGAATTGACTGACCTTTCGGCGGAATAACCTTGAGGGGAGAACACCCTAAAGGAGTACTACTATTACACCAAGTCTCGACCCCAAATGAATTTCCTTAGTCGTGCCCTCTCCTTGTAAGTAAAATATCTTTTCTCATACGAAAAATATTTCGAGTCCACAAATAAATTGTTTAACAACTGAATGCTCAGAAATGTCAAAGTAAAAGTCTCAAATTACACCACATTTTTTGCGATATGAAAGTAGAGCGAAGCTGCACTAGGTTCAAATTAAAAATTTTATCTAACTGTAATTTTATTTAACTGTTTTATTTAACTGTAACTTATATTTTGCTTTGTCTATTTCTTTTTTTAATAAATATGTTTAAAAAACATAATATATGTACAATTTCGAGGTTTATTATTATTATTATTATTATTATTTTGTTATTTTAAACTGTTATATTTTATGCTGTTTAATTTTATGTTAGGAAATATTTTTAATTGATGCAAAATGAATGTGTGATAAAGCTGTAGAAAAATCTATATAATTAAATTCTATTCTCTAACTCTGCATACGTTATCGCAGGAATAGAATTGTTTCAAAACTATCCTACTGTGCGGCACGCTGAATCATAATTGGAAGATTGATTTTTGACACGCCACAGCTAAAAGTTTGCCGACTCCGGTCTATAGGCATGAAACAACTATTCGACGACGAGCTTCCCAAAACTTGAGTTAAGGCTGAAAAAAAAGGGTTTTTTTTAATTGAAACTACGTACAAGAAGTTAATAACTGATATACAAAAAATCAAAAGGACTACTGAAGAGGAATTCAGGGCTTATTGGTTTCTGAATAGCTATGATGTGATGTTTGGTGAAAATAAAAGTAAACTCACATGTAACCTGTTAAAGAAGGCATCAGTACTATACAGAATGGTTCCGATTCACCGATCCGTGGATCAAATGGTATCGAGCCATTCTCAAAGAGTATTAAATTATTTCTATTTTATTTATTGGGGTGTATTTCTTTAGTGTTTGTTTGACTTTCCATGGAAGTCACTTTATATTTCATCTAAAATCACTTTATATTCATTTTTTGAAGTAACTGAATCTTATTCTGAAAGCATATTTAAATACAATAAAATTATTAAATCACAACTACAAATTTAAACAACGTCCCACCCGCAGCGGGCCGCGATAAAATTATCAAACGGTGACTGATCCATGGGAATATAAATGTGGGGAAATACTTCTATACAGTATTACATCACGGATTTTGAGTTATTTTAAGTACTTCATGAAGCTCATTTGGCTATTGCACACGGAGGACGTGATAGAATTCTTAAAGAACTTTCAACCAAATACAAAAACGTTATACGTTATGATATTGAACTGTACATCAACTTTGTGAACCTTGACAGAAAAACAGAAGAATTAGTTTAAAAAAGGCATTGTTGTGAAATTTATGATTTTTTTCTAAATGTCAATATATTAGCACTTGTAACGAGTGGGAAAAATGGTTTCTATCGACTTGGAACTCCTGAAGGAATTTTAAAAGTAGTATATGAGAAATCACAATTTACTTTGTACCCTAAGAACTTGCTTAGAATTAAAGGTATTCCTGAACATGAAATTCCTCATCTGTCAGTTGCAATTGCTCATTCCAATGAAAGCGGCGAAGGATTCGTCAAATGCATGTGTAAAACAAAATAGCAAAATAAGAATGATCTTTGGGTGAAAAATTTAATGAAATGTAATGCAAAATGCCATTCAAGCCAACCATGTTGCAATAAGTAGATTAATTTTAAGTTCTTATTTTTTTATTTGAAAATTGTTTTCCTTAATAAAAGAAAGACTTAAATTTTGTTTGGTACAACTTTCTTTTTCCTTTGCGTATTTTGAATATTTTTTTAATGGCATTCTCAGTATTTTGTTAGAATAACATTTGTATTATTTAGAAATGTACGTCATTCCTATAGTAACCTTATCGTGACCTTATTTCATACTTTGCCTAAGCAAATTTAGTCCTTCTATAGAATGCCTAGGCATTCTATACAATACCTCGACAAAGTATGAAATAATTTTCTTATTTCATACTTTGCATAAAAACGTCCGGCATTCTATAGAATGCCGGCATTTCATACTTTGCCGGTAACATATACACTGCTGGACACCGTAAATGCAACACCAAGAAAGACAAGAGATAGCACAACAAAATTTATTTGGTAGATAACATGTTGACCAAGTATCAAATGATTAAATTTATAGACTTCTGTGAAGTGTGGTTCCTGCCAGAATCAGTAGCCAGAGTAGCCGCCATTGTTGGAGATCACCGCTGCAACACGCCTCGGAATAAATTCAACGAGACTTTGGATGTGTTCTTGGGGTACAGCAGCAAATAAGCTTCCAAACGATGCCAAAGTTGATCTGGTGTGGCAGCTGGGGGTGTAATCTGGGTCAATCGTTGAGCAACCATGGACCACATGTTTTCTATCGGCGAAAGATCCGGACAGCGAGCCGGCCAGAGAAGCAATTCAATCTGGTGATTGACGAAGAACCTTTGGACAATGCGTGCCCCGTGTGGTCGTGCATTATCCTGTTGAAATATGGCTGTGGCCAAGCCCTGAAGGTAAGGAAGGACAACTGGCTCCAACACCACGGAGATGAAGCGCTGGCTGTTTAAAGTACCGTCAATGCGTACTAGAGGAGCGTGAGAGTGATATCCAATACCCCCCCATACCATAATACCCGGTACGGGACCAATGTGGCGGTGCATAACGCAGCTGTTCAGCATCCTCTCTCCACGGTGTCTCCAGACTGTAATCCGACCATCGTGGAGTTTCAGACCGATGCGTGACTCGTCAGTAAAGAAACTTCATTCCATTCTGCCACCCACATCCTTCTTTCGTCGTACCATTGGCAGCGGAGACGTCTGTGGTTCTGCGTCAAGGGTAGACCAAGCAATGGACGTCTTGCGGACAGACCACCATACTCTAAACGGCGTCGAATGGTACGCGCAGACACTGAATGATGCGTTACAGACTCAATGTGCTGTGCTATGGTTCGTGATGTGACTGAGCGATCCATCACTGCCATGCGCACAATTTGCCTTTCCTCACGTGAAGTGGTGCACTGAGGTGGATGCGATTGACCACGTCGGTCCGTCGTACCCTCCTGCATCCAATGGTCACATATCCGCATTAGAGTTGTTTGGTTTCATCCAACACGACTACCGATTTCCCTGAAAGATAATCCAGAATCTCTCTCGGTAGGCCACTATCCTTCCTCTGTCTAACTCGGATACTTGATCAAAAGCTGATCGCTGTTTTCTACGAGACATAATTGATCGTTTTTTGAAAAAAACGCTTGAAAAACACAATTGCCGAACTTTAAATCGTCGAAATCTCCAAGCCTTAAATAGCGCTTTGAGGTGGCGCCACAGTCGCGTGTGATGTGTGTCTGCGCTGAAATTCTAATCATTTGCATATCTCACCTCCGCTAATGCATGTTGTAAATTTCATGTTATTTGTATGTTTTCTTCAGGGTGTGTCATTTACTGTGGCCAGCAGTGTATATATATATATATATATATATACACTGCTGGACAATTGCTAAGGACGGATCACAAATTGCTATGTAGCATAACATTAAGCGAGACATGAGGCCTAGTAGGATAAAATATAGTTGCCACACTGTTCAGACATTAGAATAAAGAATATTTATTGTTCTGGAAAGTACAAAAGCTGTG
Organism: Trichonephila clavipes; assembly: GCA_019973935.1. Lineage (NCBI taxonomy): Eukaryota > Metazoa > Arthropoda > Arachnida > Araneae > Nephilidae > Trichonephila > Trichonephila clavipes. Next base: position 97,589 of record BMAU01020649.1, read on the forward strand.
AAACATCTGAAAGAAAAAATAATGTTCATTTGATCTGCGTACGGAGAAATGGAACAATGCATCTAAAAGTCAGCAGGCACCTTAAAGAAAGGTATCAGTACGGAATATGTCCACCGTGCAGTGTGATGCAACATTCCACACGTCGTACCATACTTTGCACAACATTATCCAGCAGCTGTTGAGGCAATTTATCCCATTCCTCTGTGAGTGCACGGATGAGGGTGTTCTTGTTTGTCGGAGGATAGTTTCGACCAGCAACTTGCCTCCCCAAAGCATCCCACACATTTTCAATGGGGTTTAGATCTGGAGAACGTGCTGGCCATACGAGACGTTGAATACCCTCGCTGTCTAAACAATCCTGAACAGCGAGTGTTCGATGACATGTTGCGTTGTCGTCCATAAAAACAAATTTATCACCGACAGCACCACGGATAAGACAAACATGAGGAAGTAGAACTTCATCAATGTATCGTTGGCCCGTCATAGTCCCATTCTCAACAACATGTAGGCGCGTGCAGCCATTGATCATGATGCCGGCCCACACCATGATACTGCATGTCGGATATCGGTCCTTTCCTGGATATTTTCTGGACGATAAGCAGTACCACTCTCGCGCAGATCAGTTGGCGTCTACAATCCGATGACAGACTGAACCTACTCTCATCTGAGAATAGTACGCATGCCCAGTCCTGTTCAGTCCAATTGTGATGCTCACGACACCATTGCAAACGGGCAGTATGGTGCTGTCTGGTCAATGGGACACACACAACAGGTCTGCGTGCGTATAGTCCTCCTCCCCTCAAACGTCTGGCAACAGTTTTTCGGGAGATCTGCTTTCCTGAGGCAGCAAGAAACTGATTTGCCACCTGCTGAGCTGTGGTGCGCCTGTTCCTTTTTGCTGATATAGGACGATATATCTGTCTTCTGCAGGCGTCGTACTTCTAACACGACCTCCCCGTGCCGTCTACTACACATTCCAGTAGTTTTAAATGACTTCCACAGCCGTGAAACAACGCTGTGAGCGATGTCGAACTCCCTGGAAACATCTGTTATTTTTCGCCCTTCTTCGATCTTTCCAATAATTCGGCCACGCATAAAATCATCTATGTGATGTCGGGAAGACATGCCAAAAATTTTAAGTTCGTCTATTAAATCTTTCCTGTAAAACTTTGACTTGAAACAACAACTGTCCACACGCGTCAAAACCTTTAAAGCTCTTATGAACGCTATCACGTGATCAACAGACGTGGGAAAAAATTTGCATACTCATACTTCTTCTTACTAATATCCCGCACTTATTCTAATTTTCCACATTTTGCTTCCTTTCATTTTGTGGTTGCTATGGATGATAGTGTTATCCGTCCTTAGCAATTGTCCAGCAGTGTATATATATATGGAAAAATGAAACTGCTTGGAAAAATTCGGATAGAAATTATCATTTTAGTAGATGTCCGTTTTTTCTCTCTCAAGACAGGGAACTGAAACTTAGCTGAAGTCTGAAAGGAATATAATTAATCAAATTTTCTCTCTCTTTCTGTCACAGGAAGAATCATTTATAGTATGAAAAATAGAGTATATCACACACATGCACACTCATATGTATATCGCGTATAAAATAAAGTTTTCAATTGTACGAAAAATATTTTTTTCGAACTATAATTGAAGAAAATATTCTTACTTTAACAACGTCAAATGGTTTTGCCTCTAACAGAAAATAAATTGAATGTTTTTCTGAAAGTAAAGTTCAAAATTTCTTTGGGTTCAAAATTGGTACTAATATTATATGGAGGAAGCATGTAATAATACATGAATATATATATAATAATGTATAGTATGTAAAATAAAATAATAACAGACGAAATGTAACGTAAATGAATATTAATGTAACATAGCGTTTGTCAAACTGTGGGGCGTAATAACCTACGTGGGGTCGCGAGCATATCGAAATGTCAATTTGAAGTACCTAGGATGCCATGGTGGTCAAAAGCGGCCCTGAATTTCAGTAAATCTAAATGAATACTAAAAGTTTCCCTCTTCAAGAAAGATCGAGTTCAGTTGGATTTATAGTAGAAAAATCGAATCTTAATTCCATTAAAATAATATAGGTGTTACTTTAAAAATATTGATAATGCTGGAATTTTGTGCATACATTTTTCAATGAAAAAAATTTTATGTTTAAAAGAGATAAAATTCAAATTTTTGAGATATCTATTTAAGGTATCCGACTACCCTAGAATCATGATTTTTTTAAAGAATAATAACTCTTTTCACGATTCTATTTAGTAGGCCATCTTATTAGCTTTAAAAAAATACCAAGATGTTTTTTTCTTTTCTCTAGAACAAAAACAACAAGTGTTTTAGTAAAAGCAGATGCCATAACTTTACATAAGATGTCAAACTTTAAAAAAGTTTGACTCGAAATGTGTTTTTTTCGAAAAGCTCAAACAGAGACAGCGATTGCTCAAAAATTTTTAAAAATAATTTGCTGAAATCTTTTGTGTATGTTCTGTGTAACAGAAGAAGTGTTTTAACCTTCAGATTTATCAATCACTTTTTTATTACAAAATTTACAGTTCTTTGTGTGAATATGATTACTGTTTTCTTATAAGCAGTTTCATATAATAACTAAGATAAAGTGCTCTAGTTTTTGTAAAAATTAAAATATCTCTTATCCTGAAGGTCATTTCAAAAAGGAATAGCGAAGTAATACATTAAAATTGAAAAATTGAGAATTTGTTCATTTACTATTTGTACAGATTGTTTTAGTTGTAATAATTTATTTTTCTCTTCTTAATTTTAATCTTTTCTCTTAAAATGAGCTAAATAAATCTAAAAACCACAAAAAAAATCTCCATACCATTTTTTTTAAAAAAATTGTCGCAAGTAGCCGGATACCTTAAGATTCAATTTTAGGTTGCATTTTACGCATAAGTATTATTCTATTTTCTTCAAATAAGATTATAAAAATTCAATTAAAATGCATTTACAATAGAAAAAGGCTAACATGAATTCCACTGGACTAATACTATATTCAAGAACTCAGAATGGGAATTTTAAAAGATAAAAAATATTAATTTTTCTGTTACTTTTTCTTCTTCGAGAATAACGAAGACAAAAAATATTTGAATGAAATATTTATTAATTATTTGCAATGCAATAACATCCTTTTTTCTGAGTTACGCAAAGAAAAACACCTTTTTCCTTTTTTTTTCAAAGATGACAAAATGAAAAAAAAGATCGAAAGAGAAACAAGAAAATCGAGAGCATGATTACTTAAGTGAACATTTCCTTTCTCATCCTCCATAAATAAATAATTTTTTTTATTGAAAACAATTATAAAATCCCCGTGAACCACAAAGTATCACAAGGGGCTTACAGAAGTAAGTATTAAACACACATTCAAGGGAAATAAAAAAATTTTTTTAAAAAAATGAGGTCAAGAACTACAAACAGTCACAATAAACCCACAGAAATTCCTGAAAGCACCCCTGGTGGAAAAAAGTTGGTGAAAACTCGGTGGCAAACCAATGCTAAGTCTCCCGAATGCCAGTCCCACGATCCCTCTCTCCCCGACACACCCGTAACACAGAAGGACCACATGCCCCACACTCTCTCCTCCACCAACACCACAGTCACAGGAAAACGAAGGAACCAAACCAAATCTGCTCAAGCAGCTTCCGAAACCACCATGACCAGTGAGAAACCGGGCCAATCTACAGCTAGTGCAAAAATGACGACATGACAGTCTCCCACCAATGGTGGGAAAAAATTTCCCTGCCATGCTCCCCTCATCAGAAATGAGACACTCCCGGCTCCAAGACTTCACCATTCCCCTCTCGCAATTCCCCCGCAAAACGATCCAGGAATACCAACGTCAATGTCAACCCCTCGCCCGGCTGCAGCACCAGCAAGGTAATCGGCCCGCCCACCCCCAAGAACGCCCGCGCGTCCGCGAACAGATGCAAAATCCACCGAGATGCCCCCCTCTCCTATTCCCCCAAGTTCCCCCTGGATCTCGATGACCATGCTGCCAAACGAAGAAATACACCCAAGAGAATCCAAGGAGGAAAGAGAGTCAGCACAGACGAGACACCCCGAGATGACAACCACCCCGCCCAGTGATCCATCCAACGGCGAAATTCAAACACAAAAGCTCAGCCACAAAAACTGTGCACCCATCACGAATTCCAAATTGAAAGCTCTCGGACCCAACACCACCTCCGAACACAACAAATGCGAAACCAACTCTTCCACCAACTTTACTGCCACCAGCACAGCAAACAACAGGGAAACCCTCTGTGCTCCTGCCACCAAATTGAACAACATTGACGGCACTCCCCCCTCGAAGGATGAGGGAGAAAAAATGAAGACAAAACACAACCACAATCAGAGACGGAAGAAGCAGAGAGACCCTCCCCAAAAGCAATACCATGAAGAACAGCAATGTCTACCGGAGGGATAAATAAATAAATAATTAAACAAAAAATTCGCCATTTCGAACGAAATTCAGAGAGAAATTGTTTTTCTTGAGATCCAGAACGCTGCCTAGTAATCAAATACAAATAATTTTACCCCACACAAATCAGTCACCTATGACGGTTCCGAGTTACACTAGCAATTCCATGAAGTAAATAAATTTGAATATCGAATTTTCTTTTTCTTAAATGCAGGTTAACTTTACCCGTCACGTCTTTGAACACCAAATAAACCGGCAAAAGGAAGAGAAAAAAACTGAGACAATAGAAAAGTAAATATTTTTTTCTCTAAAAAAATTCAGTAGAGTGAAAAGAACTTTTGCTTCGAATAAAAATAATTAACGTCGGATGCCATTGTTGATCTTTTCAACGAATGGTTTCCGTGGGATAGTTTTAGGAGTTCGCTGTAAATACGATTTTCTAGGAAACGATTGTGAAAAACAATTTTTTATTGAGCGAGAAAATGTTTACCTTTAGGTTTTAGAAGTTTTTATATTAATGATTATACAAGGAGGCGGTAGTCACACACACAAGTGGTCAAGGTCACGGACTCGTGGCTGGCGTGTCGTGAATTCGAGGCTTGTGCCCAATGGCGTGGTTATCAATGGGGTAGGCGGTGCCATGCACCGGGGCCGTCTGATACTGATCTCCAAGCAAGCCGAACTTAAGATAATCCCCCCACACACACACACACTAGGTAGTGGTGGGTATTTTTAAGACGTAAATATAAAAGACTGCAACACAATGATAATCATAGCAACTGGAAAATAATTTCGAACTTGTAGGAAATCTTTCCATTGTTTGTGTAGTGTTGCAAACTTTAAACGTATTGAAGTTTATATGATTTATATATATATATATATATATATATTATATATATATATATATATATATAAACTGTTACTTTTGTAAATAAATTTCAAGTTCCATGAACAACCTTACATTACATCTTAAAAACCTACACAGGAAACAACTCTTTCCTCTGGTTACATTCTACTTTTAATAACAATATGATTCATAATAAGCTAGTTTCCTGTTTCAATATTTCCGAATCTATTCGCTATAGACTAATCTAAATTTGCCCCTCCCCTTCTCCGCTCTTTTGCAGAGGTGTTTTTTTAAAAATAATCATCGTAATATTGCATTGGCATTTTCTTGTTCATGCATTGTTTTTGTATCATTTCTTGTCAATCTTGATGAACCATTTTGTAGCTCTAAGCCCTCTGGTGGATGAGTTCGATCCTGCCGAATAAATAAATAAATAGCCAGGGATTCCCCAACAACGTTTTATAGCGTAGCATAACTTAGAAAATTTTATAGTGTAGCCTAAATTCTCCTTCCTTTTAATGTAAGTATGTACTTGAGTACAATTGAATTGTATTGCATAAATTAGAAGTCTGAAATTATGGATGAAAAAACGTAACCCAGTGGTGCATTAAAGAGCAAACATCGCCAAGAAAGAGAATATAGTGAGCAAAAATCACCCAAAATAGACAAATTTCTTAGTCAGCCTTCTGCGATTGCTTCTGGCCCAAGTATTTCTGTTAATAGTTACTTAAAAATAATGTGGCCACTACATTGCTTCTTGAGAAGCCCACTGAAGGAAATTCGATAGTTATTGCAGTTAAAGATTCCACCTTTGATGATGCAAATTTATAGAAACGACTTCGAATCATTCAAGTGCAAAGCAAGTGAAACTCGAAAAAAAAATATTGTATAGGTCCCCATTTTTAAGACAAAAGGTAAAGGAAAGTTAAAAAACATTTTTTAAGAATTAGTTTCTGATCACTGATTTCTAAAACCGGAAAGAAATATATTTAAAATTACTATTTTCAATAAGATATATACTAGACACACAATATTAATTCTATTGAATACACATTTTACTAGTATGAGTTCAGAGTCTGTCTCTAATATTTAATTATCTCTAAAACCAACGTTTTTTCTAGATGTAGATGAAACAACTTTGTTATAAAAGTATGACGAATTCCAAAATAAGTATTCTGATAGGATAGGCCCAAACTTTTCACTTCAATTTTTTAATATTTACCACTTGGTTCTCTTTAAGTTAACCCAGGTAATGACTGTTCACCAATTATGTAAGGAAATAATGAGCAAGTATGGAGTGTTAGAATGCGACCTAACAGAAGTATTTACAGCAACGTTATTATTCTATACAATTCCTGTCACTTCTGCAGCCGCAAAAATATTATTTAACAAATTAAAAATAATTAAAAAATATTTAAGAAACGGTGTCGGTCAATCTCGACTCCATATTTATAGCCAATAGCAATTGAAAATGAAGTCGCATAAAACCTGGATTTAACCGAAGTTATTGAAACTTACGAAAACTAAAGCTAGGAAAAGATTGTAAACCAAATAGTCAATGTGTTTTTAAATGGTAAGTCCAACCTTCTTTGTAATAATCTTTTTATTCTTTATCAATATCGTTTTATTTCTTAATACCTATGTTATTATTTGTAATCTTGTTCGTTATTGTTTAATTTTTCATTATCTATTACGTTACTTCTCGTCTTTCGGTTCCAGTTGTTCCTTAACTTTTCACAGCTATTCTGAAAAATGTCTGTCGTTGTGTCAAATCAAACCTGGGCGATCATTAAAGCTCACACAAGAAAACTCATATACATACATATAAGTAGTTTGTAGTATTGTGTTTTCCTATGGCACATAAACCTCTGATGTTAAAGTAGCTTTGTATGTTTAAAATATTCATGCATTTTACTTTTTTTTACTTGATAAAACCAACCAATATAGGGCCGTTATTCTTTTTTGCACCAGGGCCTTCGGATACTTAGCTACCCCACTACAAGTGTCGTTGAAGACCCACCGCGTAGAGCAGCGGTGTCAAACTCAAAGGCCAATTTGGGCCAAACAAACAAAGTTTAACTTCTGGTGGGCCGCGAAAAAAATGTGTATACTCATAGAAAAGTAAGTTTATTTCGAATGATAGATTATAATAAACATAAATAAAAGAACAAGAAAAATTTAATGTTTACATCCTGACACTTGACATCTCTTCTCTGCTACTATCTTTTCTATTTCGGGAGAAATTTTGATATTTTATTATATATTATTGTGTGCTGATTTACTGGCCGGGTTGCAAAAATGTTCTTCGTGGACCGCGAGTTCAACACCCCTGCTCTAGAATTTAATATACGCAAAAAGAGCAATTAAAATGCGACGCTATGAAGTTTTTTAAAAATATAAACTTCATTTAAACGTGTGAGATGGACGCTTAAAATGTTTGCATACATTCAATCATACGCATTATAAAAAATTCTACAGAACCTTTTCCTAATAATTTACCTTGCGTTTGAGTACAAGAGAGGACCTTTTAAAAATTAGCAGCATTATTAATTTGGCATAGCTTATATAGAAAGAGGGAGAGAGAGATAGAAGAATTATATAATCAAATGTATTTCCTTCAAACTATACAAAAAAAATTTTTTCTCTCTTATTTAAATTTTAACTTAACTCAGTGACGCAACAGCCCATGAGGGCCAAGGCCTACTGTGCCCATCTCAGTATGCGTGACCTTGAACCCTGAGGTGCATGAGCATATTTTCCGGTCAGGTGGTCAGCCTGACGTGAAACCCCCAGTGTTAAGTTCTAAAGCAAACTTGGTACTCATTTATCAACCCACTGAAGGGTTGAAAAGCAGCGTCGAGCTTACCCAAGCCCATTTTTTGATCCTCGGACCTGTGGTGTGGAAGCGCGATTGCACTACCACCCAGTATTTAAATTTTAGACTTAATTATAAAATCTTTTTTTTTCTTTCAAAATTCATTCAAGAAATCTAATTTACTTAAAAAATGAAATTTTGCTTTTTAAACATAATTTTGCTCTTAATTGTTAAGAAAATTAATAATAAAATCTCTTACAAAATTAATCGTTATCGTTATTCGGATAGAGGAAGCAGAGGAAAATCTTTTTGTGTTCATTGACAAAGCTGAAAGTGCAAAATAAACAAGCAAACAAAAAATTGGGATTCTGGTGGTATTTAAGATTTTTCCTTTTTGTTTTTATAACAGAATGCATTTTTTTTTTATACTTATGAATTTGGTCTTATAATTTAAGAGCGTCAATTTTGTCTGCAGCTATTCCTGATTGTTTTAAATTTATAACCAGCTTAGCAATCATAGTATATCAGTATTTAGAATAAGAGTGCATAAATATTGGATAGATGGGAAGAAACTTAGATTATGTTAGCTTAACTCTAAAAAGATATTCAAGAAAAATACTCTCTAAGTAAAAATAAATTTTAGAAGCTCAGCATAAGACACAAAAATATCAAAAAACTAAGTTCTGTTTTAAAATTTTTTGAATTAAATAAATTTAGAATGGCAACAGGAAAAGATATTAAAGCATAGATTCAAAAATTAATATTTTTTATGACGAATTTTCGTCAAAAGTGTTATTCCTATAGATTACCAGATTTCGAAAACATTTAAACATAACAGAAATATATTTCAAAAAGAAAAAAAAAATTGGAGACTGTTCGAAAAATGTTGCAAGATTTGAAGGATATGCATTAATTCTACGAAATTATATGGATGGAAAAGAATACTCTTCTGTTCGGTTAGTTTACCGAATTTTCATTTCCGATTATTAATCTTGTAAAAACAATGGATAACATAAATCCAAGAAATAATCTTGACTAAAATGGTTAATTTTATTACCAAACAGTTCTACAATCGTTTGGGCGATGCCTATGTAATGTATATATAAGAATTACAAATTTCCAAATTAATAGTTCTTGCTCTGAATACTGTAAAGGGTAATACTACAGCTAGCGAAGCTGCTGATAGGAAATATCATGAAAATTATCCGTTTATGCCCCTTTTTAAAATCACGGTTCCGAACGTAATCGGATACCTTAAAATAAGATATTTATAATTTGGGTTTTATTATTCTACATCCATCTTTCTAATTACAACCTCCCCCCATCCAAACATTTCCCTTTTTCTTGAAACAGATTTTCCCTTTCAGTTACGATGTCAGTGCTCTCAATGTTTCTATTATAATACGAGCTTTTCTTTTCCCACCCTCATTTTCCAAATCTACTAATTCAAGTACAAGCAGTTTTCACAAACCCCAATAGTAAACAAAAGTTTGTCTACAAATCGATAAAGTGTACCCAGCCCCTTAAACCCCCGTATAGCCAGCTCATTTATCCCACTCTTCTAGCTATTTCAAAAGCACTTTAATTTCTGCACTCAAGAATTAAGTTCCAAGCTATCTGTTTAGTTCCGTGTCATTTCCATCGCTTCTTTATCAGCACCTGCTTCCAACCTCGCTCATAGTTGTCCTAGGTGTAGCTGGGGTCTGGGTTGTGCAGAACACTTAGCCCGTCAGGGCTTTTATCTCCTATCCCATTATGCGATAACTTGAGTTTGATTACTTGCCCATTTTAATAAATTTACTGAATAATTAAATAAAAATTATTAAGCTTGGGAAATTTGAATAAATTACTTGAGAATAATAATTTCTAGAAAGAAATTATCTAACTAAAATTAGATGATTGCGGGCGCTGGCGCCGAAGGCGCCTATTCCCAGAAGGATGGGGTGGCCGCGGTAGCCGAGTGGTATGGGTATCGGACCGTGGCTTGCTTTGTCATGAGTTCGAGCCCAGTACCACTAAAGACCCGCCATGTAGGGCAGCGATGCACGTTAAATCTGTAGAGAGCTGAAACGTCCTCCCGTTGGTGTGGTAGTTAGGAGAAGGGGTGCCAGCTCAGGTGTCGTCCACGTCATTTGACCATGGTTCAAAATTACGTGGTCCGTCGCCAAAAGCCCTCGTGTAGCTGAACAGTGCGACGTTAATATTCAATCATTCATTCAACCCAGAAGGAGTGAACAAATCCAGAAAACTCCCCAAAAAACGGGGAGGGATGAAGTACCCCCAAGCACAAGCGTTCTAACGAAGCAGAACGCCGGCGGGGCGAAGGGTGAAAGCGCAGGAAGGAAAACGGGCCGGCCGAAGGCAGTTAATCAAGTCGGTGATAGTTTACCTCAAAAACCCAAAAGGAGAAGATGCTGTGCAATGAAGCTGCTTGTGTTGTTTAGAGTGTGGAAAGAGAGTCCATGTCGTGTTATGGGGGGGGCGAAGCGGGTTTCTCCACTTCGTTGAAGAGTATGCATATTTAATTTTAGGATGATGATACGTAAACAGTGTTAATGCTTTAATAATTGGATTATCATGAGATTCTATAGATTTAAATACATTTCTAGAAAGTTTAGTGATGTAGCTTGAAATCGGCTCCATATGTAGGTCGTTGTGAATCATATAATTTCGAACGTACCAAGGTGCATTTGTAATGACGTGGAGTATTTTGTTTTGAATTACTTGAATTTTTTTTATGTGGGTAGTGGCTGCGGTCCCCCCCATGCGGGAGAAACGAATGTGATTACTGGGCACAAAATCTGCCCGTATAGAATTACTTTATTTTCTAGGGATAGAGGAGACCTTCTCCCAATAAGGGAGATAGCTAAATGAATTCTACCCCAGAATTTGTCTGTGAGATAGTCGATGTGTTTTTTTAAAGTTAAGTGGCTATCAATGTGTAGGCCCAGATATTTCACCACCGAAACCCACTGGATGTTATCACCAAAAAGAGTGAGATGGAAAGGAGGGTCAATGACCCCCATTTCCTGAAAATTATTGCTTGAGACTTGTCAACATTAATCGCAATTCTCCAGTGCGTAAGCCAAACTTCTAGTTTGTCGAGGAAATTTTGTATAACTTTAATAGTGTATTTAAGCTGGACTCCTTGTGAGAGAACGGTGGAATCATCCACGAACAGGCAAGTACTGACGGTGGAGTGTTGTGTTAAGTCGTGTGTGTAAATGTCGTACAAGTAAGGTGAAATAACAGAACCCTGAGGAACGCCAGAAAGGCAAGATCCGGAGTTAGAGTATGTATTGTTTACACGAACTCTAAAAGTTCTATTGTGTAAAAAATTATGAATGATTTTAACTAAGTAGTCAGGGAACTGTAGTTTAATTAACTTGTACGTGAGGCCATCGTGCCACATTTTATCGAATGCCCTTTTAACATCTAAAAAGACACCGACAGTGTAAAATTTGTGAGCGAATCCTTCATTAATTATGTTTGTAACACGTATTAATTGATGCAGCGTTGAATGGTCCTCCCAGAAACCGCATTGTTCCGGGGGAATGCAATCTATGGCTTTGCAGTGGGATTTAATTCTAGTTAAAATAATTCTTTCATAAATCTTAGCAGTGGCGTTAATTAAGCTAATGGGTCGATAGCCTTGTGTGAATGTTCTGTCCTGATTAGGTTTAGCAAGCATGATCTCGTTTGCTTGCTTCAACTGTGTAGGAAAGTTATTTTTAATGAGGCATTGATTGCATATTTTAGTTAAGTGAGTAATTGCATTTAACGTTAAGTATTTAAGAGCTATATTGGAAATTTGATCTGGTCCTGCATCTTTTCTATTCTGTAGTTTTTTAATAATGCCTCGTATTTCAGTAGGGGAAGTGAGAGGGGGAGTGTTTGTTGTGAAGTTGTCGAAAAAGTGATTCACTTAAAGAAATTATCTGGAGAGAAAAACAGCTTTTTAAAGCCGATAAAGACATTAATTACAATCAGAACGTTAAGAATTATCATGACTTTCCCTTGGCCAATGCGAGCCGCGGGAAGGAAAACTGCCTGGCCAATGAGGTGGCAGCTATCGGCATTGCTTCGGTCCCGAGGGGGTACCGTCGCTCCGTCCGCTAGAGATGTTCCAATGTCCATAAGAGCAATGGAGCTCTCTGATTGGATGGGAGTCATGGAGATGGCGAAATTCGCTTTGAATGTGGAATGAAAGATTTTTGAGTAACGATAATTTAATAAGGGTCTTGAAGAATTAGAAATTGAAAATCCGAGAGGTGTGTTTGCGGTATTGATTGTAATTGAGGGTTTATTTGGTTTTGCTACACGATCGTGCAACGGCTAGTAAGAAAATATTTAATTTGTCGTTGTCGTTGTCAGTTTTAGACATATCTTCCAAAGCCTGGAAAATTTCCGGGAACTTGGAAGTTAGGGTTTGTATCTCGGCAATGTATGTGGCAAAATTTCCGATTTTGAAATTTGTTTTGGTATTAACTAGGTTTTTTTCCTATTCATTTGTTTTCCGGTTGGAAGTTCTAGGGACCTCCTCTTGTGGCTCCATCTGGTTAACTGTTTTGTTACGCCAAAGCGTACGTTTGGCGTGACAGGTCGGTGATTGATGGCAATTTTGTTTCCTTTCTCGTTAGTTGGATTTTCGTCCTTTTTTGTTTTTTGCTTGGGGAATTTACTGCATTGGCGGTGTGTAGCCATGTGTCCATCGGTGTTGCAGTTAATGCAGTGTGGTGTTTGTAATCTATCTGTTTTTGTGCAATTTGACGTGCAGTGGTTTTGGACGCATTTTAGACACCTGGGTGCCATCCTACAATTTTTCGATGCATGGTTAAAGTAGTTACAGTTAAAGCACTGTGTGATGCCCAGTTTCTTACGAAATGGGACGATCGACACAGTGAGGTATACTAGGTTTTTGATGTCGTAAATTTTCTTTGCTTCTTCGGAGCACTTGAGTTCTACCATAAATAATGGGAGGGGGGGGCTTTTGTCGCGAATCTGCGCAACTTTCTCGACTGCGAACCCCTTTTCCTTCAGTTCGGACTCGATGTCCGCTACATCGGTGGTCGGTAATCCTTTGATTACGACTTTGATGATGTTTGGATGTTCTATTACGTAATGCTCGGCTTTCTTTACTACGATCAATTTTTTGATGTTTTCATTAATTTCCGCTGAGGTGGGCTGGATTTTGATGTAATTACCGGTGTTTTTATTTACCGTGTTGGGGTATGATCTATAAATTTCCTGGAGAATTAGTTTACAGTTTTTATTTATTCTAATCATGAATGGTTTGATTTTGGTGTGGGTGGAAGAGGGGTATTATTAACTTCCATTAATGTCGCGTCGTCGAGGACTGCGAATTTGTTCTTTGTGGTGCAAGTCACATTTTCAATCGGGATTTCGATTGTTTTTCGTACGAATTTGTTGGGAATTTTAAAATCCTCCAGTCCGGCTCGTTTATTTTTAGTTTTTAGTTTATCTTTATCATTATATATATATATATATATATATATATATATATATATATATATATATATATATATATATATATATTTCCCTTATGCAAATTTTTGCTAAGATTTATCTTGCTAGTACTATTTTTCGCGTCTGGTTTAGTCACGTTTCTATCGTACTGATTGTTTTGAGTAGTATGGGTGGGACACAGTTTACAATTGGGCAAGTAATCACTTATCTCACCTAAAGTGGTGCGTAACTCCTTTTTTCTTGCTGCGTGTCCATTTTTGATCAACTTCATTTCTTGCTCCATGCGTATTGGCGCAGTGAGCTGAATCTTGATTTCCACCGCGAGGTATTCAATATTTCTTTTCAAAGCTCTCGCTAAAACCCACTTGAGGGATAGGTACTGGCAGATCTGCTCATCGGTTTGGTCAATTTCCATGTTCATTAGCTTTTTCTTAATGTATCTAATATGCCTAAAGAGAATTCTAGCACTTCAGAATGTGCCATAGCTTCGGACATGTTGGCAAGTTCGATAATGACCAGCTTCTCCCATCTTCATGTCTGGCTCCGCTCACGCCTCTTCCTGATTAGTTCTGCCTTCCTTGTTGCCTGCCCTTCCCAAATATATAGGGAATTTTTCCTTTCCTCTAAGCAGAAGTGAAATATTCTTTTGTTCATCCTATCCTCATTCGTTGTTTGTTATTTTTCTACACCTTTAAAGAGTTCTCATTTCAGGGTGGCTGACCGTGATGTTTTGAAGAAAAGACAGATTTTTTGTAGGTAGTATCTGTTGGCAGAGGAATCCAGAAGATGGTATTGGAATCCAAAAAACGCAATAGATTTAGTAATCAGTAATAATAAATTATTAAAAATGAATTTAAACTAAAGAAAAAAAAACTAAATTTCAGTAAAAAATTACTACATTTTAAGTATAACATTTACTAAAACCCACATGAAAATCTAAAATTGCCTCCAAAGGTTTTTAGCAAATCTAACAGTTGTAGTTATACAATTATCTAAAGTTAATTTGGGTATTAAAAAATAAAAATTAATCGAGGCTTCGGAACTTTTCCCCAGTTTTAAAAAGACAATGTTTACATTTCTATTTGTCAAAATGGGCATCGTTAATCAGCTGATTATTTTTTTCAAAATCATTTTAAAGTACTTCTAATTCATATAATAGCTTGTATGTTATATCATTGGAAAGGTCCTGATTTGGAGATTTTAGAAATATCAAAAACTCAAAATCGATTTACAAAAGGTTATTACCCTATGCTCTTAAAGATTTCTCATTTCAGGGTGGCTGACCCTGATATTTTGAAGAAAAGACAGATTTTTTTGTAGGTAGTATCCAGAAGATGGTATTGGAATCCAAAACATTTGAAAATGTAAAAGTGTATAAAATATTTAAGGTTGGATTGTTTATGGCCGAGGTTTTTAATGGCAATGTTGTATAAAAGCCTTTTTTTTCCTAGGCCCGCTGCCCAAATGAGGTACACCTTCATAAGTTATGTAAAAGTTGATCTAGAATGATTAAACATGTAAATGATAATTTCAATGTAATTATTTGAGTAAAGTTATTGTGGCTATTTGAAAGTTAAAATTTTGGACGAAAATTTAAAGATAAAACTTGTCAACGTAATTTTTTGGCCATTAAGACCCTCGAATAAATCACGTTTTTCTTCTTGGAGGGGTTCTAACGGGGCTTTCATCGCGATGTCTATTAATGTCCTCTTGGGGTTTCTTTGGGGCCGAAATGGCAATTCTTTCCAACCAACTCAAGAAGAAGAACGTGGTTATGTAAATTAGGAATTATATATACGTCAGGTTTGAAAAGTTTAGATTCAAAATTAAGTAAGTAATAAATTAAAATAGAGCGAACTCTGTACCATCGCGTAAGGATTTGTGGGTAAATAAGCCTATTTAAAGGTGGAGCGAGCGCTGACGAAGGAGAACGCATACTCGAAAAGGTTTAGCTGGTGACTCCTTGCCAATATGTTGTCTTTTGTACCACCCGGTTGCGCGCCAAAGGGCCGCCATGTTGGATTTTATGTGATTGAAACGAAATAAAGACGTTCTTATTGAGAAGATGCCATCCTCATTTTACTGCCAGCAGGCCTGGGGCCTGATAAGAGCCGGCAGGATTACTTAAGGAACTGCAAAATATGCCACGAAACCAAGCGAATGAACTTCAAATTTTTTTTTTCGAACGAGCGACTGCATTGAAAACGATACAACCATGGAGGACGACTCTTTCCGGCAGGAGTCACCAGTAAACACATCGAAAGAACCCTTCTTTTTTCCTGAATTTGACACGAATAAGTTTAGCAGTTTTAAAAGTTTTCTTGACTTCAACAATGTTTGGAATATCAAAAAGACAAACAATGGAAGAAGCAAAATATTGCTAGATATCTTGTGGGAGTTTATCTTAAATTTTATTACGATAACCAACTATTTGAAAAGTCTTACCAAGAAAGCAAAGAATTATTAATGATGGTGTTCGATGCTACTAGACAAGAAGAGATACGAAAATTTCACAACCTAAAACTAAACACTAAAGAATTAATTTCCTTTTTTACGGAAAAACTTTCGTTAGGGAAGAAACTAAATTATATATGATGACAGTTCCATTGTGGAACATATGACATTATCCAGTCCCATTCAGTATCAAACATTCTTGGTTATTAAGAAGATTTCGACACCTTGCGAATGGATTTCGACAATCGCCGTAACACCGGACAGCGCAAACCGAAATGCGGTAGAAACTGGAAGTTATACCCGATGGAATAACCAAGCACACGGTAGTGTAGACAGTGGAGCTAATCCACTGCACCGATTCCAATCAAGAGGATATCATGTACAGAAACATCAATCTCACATGGTGCGATTCAATGGAAGGCAACAGTTCAACAGTCAACCTAGGCAGTTTGTGCAACAGAATCGACATAATTTTCGACCGCCCAGAGATGACGAAAATATCCAGAGGCAAGGATGACAACTAATAATTGATTCAACGGTATGTTCCAAGCACTTTTGTACTCTAATTGACACAGGAAGCAATATATGTGTCATCAGTTCCAATAAATTTATCTAAACAGCTTAATTTTAAAACTTTAAAAAATAGTGATGTAAAAATAAATCAAACTTGTGGGACTATTCATCCCAAAGGTATAATTACAGTTTATATGAGTATTGGAAGTATATATAAGAAAATAGATTTGTTTGTAATTGATACTAAATTGCCTTATATTATTTTAGGACTTGAATATTTACATTTATTTAAGCTTGACATTAGTATTCCTAAAATGTGTGTTTTTTCAATTTGGTAAAAATTTAAGTAATGTTAAATTTGTAAATAAGTGTGTCAGTGAGTTGAGAACATATCATGGGACATATTGTAAAACTCTTAATAATGATCAAATTATGAACTATTCTAATGCTAATAATGAAAATAATATTAACGTTAAAGATAATAAAGGTTTAGATTAAGTACCAGACAGCCCTGAAGCTGATCTGAAAAAAGGTTGTTTAACCCAGCCATGGTTGTTGAGGACACAGTACCAAAACAAACTAGTGAGCAATGGAAAGATTTAACCCAACTCCTTGACAAATTTCAAAGCATATTTTCACAAAATAAGTATGATGTAGGTTGTATCAATTTAGAACCACAAAGAATTCATTTGATCTCAGACCTTCCTATAAGTTTACGCCCTTAAAGAAACAGTCAACAAGAATCTAAAGAAATACAAACACCGATAGAAATATTGTTAAAAGCAGGTTTTATTAGACCCTCCCATAGCTCATATGCTGCCCCTGTAACTTTAGCATACAAAAAGGATGAAGTGAAAAGATCAAGATTATGTATTGATTATAGAAAACTAAATGAAATTACACGAAAAGATTCCACCCCTGTACCTCTGATAGACTTTGTAATTGATAATTTAACTCATGCTAAATTTTTCTCTACACTCAATTTAACAAGTGGATATTGGCACATTAAAATTCATGAAAAAGACGCAGAGAAACTGGCTTTCACAACTAATTTTGAACTCTACGAATGGTTAAGACTTCCATTTGGCAGGAAAAATTTCCCAGCTGTTTTCCAAAAAACTATAAGACAAATTTTTTACAAAAATATCAGTTAACTTTTGCTTTAAACTATTTTGATGATATTATAATTTTCTCACAATCTTGGGAAGAGCATTTAACTCATTTAGATACAATATTTCTAATTTGTAAAAAAGAAAACATTAAACTTAAAAAATCAAAATGTCAGTTTGCACAGGAAAAAATAAAATTTTTAGGATATGAAATAACACAAGGTTATTATTACCCAAGTAATCCAAATATTGAAACAATAAGAAAATTAGCACCACCTAAAGATGTAAAAGAACTCCAAAGATTTCTTGGTTCCATCAATGTTTATCAAAAATTTATTAAAGATTATGCAAAACTTAGAGTACCATTAAATAAATTACTTAAAAAAGATGCAGTTTGGAATTGGTCACATGAATATCAAGAAGCTTATCAAAAGTTAAAGAATTGTTTAATCTTAAAACCTATACTTAAATTATACAACTCACAATATCCATGTCATGTGTTTTGTGACGCAAGCCAGGATTCAATAGACGTAGTCTTGAAACAACAACACCCAGATGGAACACTTTACACCATAGCTTATCACTCGAGACAATTACTTAAACATGAAAAAAATTATACAATTTCAGAAAAAGAGTGTTTAGCAATTATAGATGCCTTAGACAAATTTCACTGTTACCTACATGGATCCAAGTTCACAATACATACCTGATCATGCTGCTTTGCAATGCCTTAAAGTGTAAAACATTTAAGTGGACGCTTATTTCGGTGGAGTTTAAAACTTTCTCAGTATAAATATTCGATAGTTTATATAAAAGGTAAATTAAATGTTGAAGCAGACATATTGTCGAGGAACCCTGTATGTCATTATATATCACCCATTTGTCATTTTTTAAATACTGATGAAATTATTAAATACCAAAATATTCAGAGAACATTAATGATCCAAAATATACAAAATATAATGATGTATTAACCGTTAAGAAAAAAGAATTATTAAAATTGTAGCACCATTAGCTTTGAGAGAAAAATTAATTACAACTGCACATGAACAATTTGGTCACCCAGGTGTGAAAAAGATGTTAAAATTAATTTCCCAATTTACTACTGGAAAGACATATTAGACATTTCAAATTTTGTTAAATGTTGTGAAACATGTCAAATGAATAAAAAATCTACACCAAAAAGTATGGATTATTAGAAGAAGTTCCTGTAGCAGAGAAGAACCATTTGAAATGATGTCATTAGACACTGTAGGAGGATTTAATTATCATAATTCACAAAAGAAATACCTGCATATTGTTCTGGACCATGCTACCAGATATGCTTGGACATTTCCATCCAAAAGTGTCACTTCTGAAACTTATACAAATTGCTTAAAACAATTTTTTTCAATTCATTGCCCAAAACAACTGTTAAGTGATAGAAATGCTGCATTCACTTCTTCTAAATTTAAGAAATTTTTAAGACATCATAATATTAGACAATTACTAACTTCAGCAAATAGACCACAATGCAATGGAAAGAATGAAAGTTAATCAGACATAAGTAGCAAAATTAAGATGTAAAGTTAATTCAACTACAAAAATTCCTTAGACAAAACTATTTGAACAAGTTACATATGAATACAATAACTCGCCACATGATGTTACTGGCTTTCCACCTGCATATTTAATGTTTGGAACTCTGCCATATGATTCGTCATTACCTAATCAAGTAAAATTAAACTATCCACCTATACAACAAGCAAGACAAATTGCAGTAAACAGAACAATTAAATATCATAAGATAAATAAACAAATGTATGATAAACATTATGTTGATGCAAAATTTAAAGTTGGAGATTTAGACTTATATCAAAATTTCTCATACCCTAATTCAAATAAACTTCTATCTCCTTATAATGGTCCTTTTAAAATTGTCAAAAAACTCTCAAATGTTACTTATGAAATAGATAAACCAAATCAATATACAGGAAAATTAACAGATATTGTTCGTTCTACAAGATTAAAACCTTTTCATTCAAAATCCAATTTCCAATTAGCTAAATTCTGATTTATATTTGTTATAGTGTGTTTTCTCAAACATGGGGGGGGGAGAGAAGTGCATTGTAATTTTAAAAAGAAGTGCATGGTTATTTAGAAAAAAAATAATAAAAGTATCTTTTTTTTAAAATTTGAATTAAAGACTGGTTTACATTATGAAAATCAAAATTTAATGTAATTGAATTTGTATTGTATCTTTATTCATAAAATGAACACATTATTGAAGACTATTTTTGAAAAAATAACTTAATTATGGACTGTATGAAAACATGGTGATGAGGTCAATCTTATGATATATACATGATGTTATAATAATTTCATTGTGATTTTGTGATAGAAGTATATTCTGAAAGTTAAAAAATATGTTATATGAAGATTTTATTATGGTTGTTTACTTTTTTAAATGAGTTGGTTGAGTAGTGATTCTAATAATAATAAAAAAAGAACTGTGAGACAAACAATAATTGAATGATGAACATTGAACTATGATTTTTCCCAAGACAGGCCTGTGTGAAACATTGCATTACATTGATTGAACTTTTACCTATACTTGATGCATCTGAAATACTCTTATTCTTCTTTGCATTTTATATTTCTAGTGATATTTTGATATAATGTTGATGTGTTTATTTTGATAAATTTCTTTGTTATAGTCATTTAATCTTTTCTTTTTGGGAGCTCCTAAAATGTTGTTGTTATTTACTCTATATCTATTCTTTTTATGTATTTACTTAAACATTATTCCTAAAATCATGTTGTTGTTAGTTACTCCATATATGTCCTTTTTGTGTATTTACTTTACCATTATTCCTAAATTCATTTTGTTGTTATTTACTCTATACCTATTCTTTCTATGTATTTATTTACTCATTATTCTAACATTAAATACCATTTTGAAGTACTTGTAACTTTTCGACATTTATCACTTTATCAACATTGTTTATTATTGATACACATTTAGTGAGAATTACTTGATCTTATGTTATGTTGTTTAACACTACTATATTTTTGAATGTCTAATATGTGAATTATCTTTATTTTATGTTGTTTTTTCTTAACCTCATTATTATTATAGTCATAGTGAAAGTATTAGATGTGCGATATATTTTTCAGAAAACAATTCTATGTAACATAATGCTGTATACCAAATTTTTGATATTTTGTTATTCAATATTGCTAATTTTTTTTTCGTGTCAGGATTCACCAGCTCACTCTTTTACACAATTATTATATCTTCTAGATTTTTATTTCATTCGGGGAATTTGATATCATTGAAATATTATTTTTATCCCCTGGGGACTTGTCATTCAGGATTGGCCAACCTGGCTGTGCCAGGCTTCAGCGGAGGGGGGATTTGTCAGGTTTGAAAAGTTTAGATTCAAAATTAAGGAAGCAATAAATGAAAATAGAGTGAACTCTGTACCACCGCGTAAGGATTTGTGGGTAAATAAGCCTATTAAAAGGTGGAGCGAGCGCTGACGAAGGAGAACGCATACTCGAAAAGGTTTAGCTGGTGACTCCTTGCCGATATGTTGTCTTTTGTACCACCCGGTTGCGCGCCAAAGGGCCGCCATGTTGGATTTTATGTGATTGAAGCGAAATAAAGACGTTCTTATTGAGATGATGCCCTCCTCATTTTACCAGCAGGCCTGGGGCCTGACATATATATATATACATTGGAAGTTAGCAGTAGAGCGGAGTCTATGTCCGGGTCTATGTCTATGCGCATAAATGATTGTTAAGTGGGAAGTGAAGTCGCTAAGTGGAGAGTTAGCTGTAAAGGGATTTGAGATAAAGTTAGAAGCCTAACTCCGTGAAATAGCCTAGCCGTGCCGATACTGCCGAACCAAAGTGGGTCCGAGGCTATAAAGAATACTGTCGGATTACAGACACATCAGAACAGATAAAGAACGTAGCTCATTATCTAGGATATAGCGGTAAGCAGTTTTAAATAAGCGATAAGGAAAAGGCGTATATTAGTGATAGAGAAATTAATCTATAAAGTTAGATTTAGTGGTCAACTACGCGACTATTTGGTAATACGTGTTGCGTCTTCTCATTCTGGATCAACTTACTTAATTATTATTGTTATGCACATTGTGTTTAAGCTAAGACCTTAATAAACAAGTTTTAAAAAATGAATGATTTGAGTGGTCCTTCGTTCTTCCCCACAGAAACAGATCGTGTAGATAATGTAGAAATTAGGTCCCCACGGGTGGGGACTTCACACTGGCGCTCAACTAGGTTTAATAAAGGACAAGTAAATTTACCTAACCCCGAGGTGGGAGTGACAAACGCATGCCCAGTATTGCCGGAACTTTACTTTTCTGGGTCCGAGAATGTCGAAAACTTTTTAGTGGGTGTAGACAACAATATCAAATTTTGGGAGATACCCAGTGATTTAGCACGTGCGTATTTGAAAGGTCATCTCCTCGGTAGAGCTAGGGACTGGTATGAAGTATTCGGGTCGACGTTAGTGCAGAATACATCATCGGGCTTCACGCAATTGAAAGAGGCGTTGACCAAAAACTTTCTGGTGGTTTGGAATAGGAAGGATTTGGAAGTGCAATTCAACTCGTCGCATCTGAGTAGAGGTCAGGAACCGACTGATTTTATTTATGATCTTTTAAAAGTGCATAAAAAGTTGGGACTTAAAATTCCTAAGAAAAATTAGTGGACCATATACTTGTTCGACTCGAACCTCAGGTCCAAGATTATGTGGAAGTGAGAAATCCGAAAACAGCAGCTCAATTATTAGAAATGATGGCGAAATTTGAGGAACGATATTCATGCAAGGAAATGCAGGGTTCGAAAAGTAGCGATAATGTTGTAAGATGATATTGGGATGTGCGTCGGATGTCTAATGATGACGACAGACGAAGAAATTGGAGAAATGCGAGGCAATACATAGACCAAATGATAGAAGGAATAATTATAGGGGTAATTACGAGAATGGTCGTCAGATGAATCGGGTTCCAGAACAGGAATAGATTTAATAAGGGATAATCGAGGCTCTACTACCCAGGATGCAGGATATCAATCTAGGAATAGGGGTCCGAGTGAAAATTTTAGTTGAGGGGAACCGAATACAAGGGAGTCGATTAAATATTTTGAAAGTCCAAGGGGATCAATATGATCAGTCCCAATTGGTAGGGGATATTCCAATTAGACTTTCAGCTATATGCATGTCCCCAGTGGAACTTCCGTAAGTTCCTATTTTATTGAATGAAAAGTTTACGAAGGCACTTTGGGATACTGGAGCGGAGAAGTCATTTATATCCGAGGATATTTATAAGAAATATTTTTTTATATAAACAAGTGAAGAAATGTCGTGCTCAGGTGGTCACGGCACAAGGAGCTAAATGTCGAAATGTAGGGGCGAGTTGCATGTACGGAAAAGAGAATTCGTGAAAACAGTTTCACGTTTTAGTGGATTTAGAATACCCTTGATTTCTCGGGGTAGATTTTATTAGTGGATCAAAAATTGTTCTAGATTTTGATCGAAAATCGTTGGAGATTCCGGGGGTATTATGGAAAAGGAAATTTGGAAAGGAAATTTGGAAATTGATCTTACTAAGACATGATTGGAAGAAAGTCAGAAACAAGAGTTGCAGAATTTGTTTAATAGTTTTAAAGAATTGTTTTCAGACAAACCGGGACTCACGCATGTTTTGTATCATGAGATTAATACGGGGGATAATACACCAATTGTTTCAAAGGTGTATTGGTATGATAGGGTGAAACAAGGCATTTTAGATTATCATGTAGAGAAAATGTTGAAAGAGGGTTCATAATACCTATCCAATCCCCGTACGCGTCACCGGTTGTGCTGTGTAGAGAGAATAATGGGTTGCCTCTGAATAATCCAGAAGCTTATCGATTTGCCGTAGATTATAGGAAGCTCAACGCCATTACAAAATATCCCAGGTATCCCTTACCGCTGATTGAAGATTTGATAATGAGTATACCCCTTGCCACAATCATGTCATCCCTCGATCTCCGCTCGGGGTACATTCAACTTGTAAACCCTAGTGATGTAGTTAAGACAGCCTTTGTCTCGAAAAACGGCACTTATGCGTTCACTTGCATGCCGTTTGGGATGTCGGGGGCTGCGCCCAATTTTCAAAAAGCAATAGATATTATCTTAAAACCGGTGATAGGGGTGATTTGCGAATGTATACATCGACGACGTCATAATTTCATCGCCATCGTTTGCTCAACACGTTAAGCATTTAAGGGAAGTTTTCGATTGTTGAAGGAAGCAGGATTAACGTTGAATGAAGACAAATGTAAATTTGGTTGTGACAAGTTGAGGTATTTAGGTTTGGTGATTAGTAAAGAGGGGATTACAACGGAGGTTAAGGTTAAAGCAATAGTGGAGATGAGGCCCCCTAAAAATTCTAAAGAAGTGTCCAAATTTTTAGGCATGTCCCAGTGGTACGCGAAGTTAATTAAAAATTATGCCGATCTATGCGAGCCCCTTTATAATCTTAAAAAGAAGTATAAAAACTTTTTTGGGTCAATAGAGACACAAAAGGCATTTGACGCAGTAAAAAAGCCGATTACGGAAGCGCCGATATTAAAATTGCCTGATTTTAAAAGAACGTTCGAATTTTTTACGGATGCAAGTTCAATAGGCATATGCATGGTACTCAACCAGGAGCAGAGACCAGAAGTGTATGCCTCCCGCACGCTTAGTAGTGCGTAGAGAAATTACACGGTGTCAGAAAGAGAATCTTTAGCGGTGATTTGGGCTCTAAATAAGTGAAAGACGTGCTTAGGTTCACTGCCAGTAAAAGTAATAACAGATCATGCAGCGTTGATGAAATTGACAAATGGTAAAAATTTGTTAAGTAGAATGATTAGGAGGGTTTTAAAGTTAGCTGAATCTAATATTGAATGGAAACACCGGCTGGAACTCAAAATGCGGTGGTGGATGTTTTGCGTAGGAACCCGGGGGGAAAGTACAGCAGGAAAAAATGTAGCTTGTGCAATAATTAGAGATTTAGTACTTTCGTCTCGGGAGCAATTAATTGAAGAGCAGAGAAAGAACCCTGAGTTAGGTCATATATGGATATCTTGAAAACCAAGAGGATAGCTCGGTTAATGCGACAATATGTGAGAACTTGTCTCGCGACTCTCGATTAATTGAGGGCCTGTTGTTTTATGCGAAATACGCAACTACTTTCGGTGAAATGAGAGTATATATTCCACAGTCATTGTGAGGAGAAATAATGCGGGAATTTTTCATGACAAGCCCATAGCAGGTCACTTAAGACAACGTAAAACGTATAACAAAATCCATGATGTTTGTTATTTCCCCTATATGAGAAAGTATATTCAACAATATGTCTCCACATGCCACGCATATCAAACTGTCAATTATAAAAAAGCGTTACCAGCTGGTCGTTTAATTCCGATAGTAACAAATTACACAGGTCTGCGATGAAAAAATTGTTGTATATTTAACTAGTGGGTTTATCTATATTTTTTGTGCTGATTAAGGGAAAAATAGTGAAAAAATTCCATCTCCCTTAGATAAGTCACAAATTTCATCTGATTTTTTTTTATTTTCAGGGGGTTTCAGGTCCAGTATGCGTACGATTTTTCAATATTATAGCCTATATAATTGGTGAATTTAGTCTGAATTATGGATCTTTTATGGTGAATAGGTTACTAAACAATGTATGTTATTTACAAACACAGTTTTATTTTATTTATTTGCTAAGACAATGAATCTAAACTCGGAATACCAGTTCCTACTGGAACGAGATATGTCTCATTCTGTCTGCCCCCTCCCCAATCCTACAGGCTGCTAGACGTCGTGCGCTATGACCTTGGTTGCAGTCAGTGACTCAGTGTGGAGCTAGCCACTGTGGTGTAAACATCAAACAGTTTTGTGCTACGGTATTTAAAAAAAAGGCTACTAGAAGATGTGTTAACTTTCCTAACTGTTTCTGTTATATTTGTGGGTCTTATACCGTCAAGAAGCAACAAAGGAACATTTCTAATTTTGCTCAGAAGATATATTTTGCATACTTTGGTATTGAATTAGGGGACCAAGATAAATCTTGGGCACCCCATGTAGTGTGTTCCGTGTGTTGAAGAACTGAGACAATGGTTTAAAGGTAAGAAGAAGTCACTTCGTTTTGCAGTACCCATGATTTGGAGAGAGCCTAAAAATCACAGTGATGACTGTTATTTTTGTTCTTGTTCAGTGCAAGGTTTTAATTTAAAAAACAGGAAGGACATTTCATACCCAACCATCATACGTTTGGCTATTCGCCCTGTACCTCATGGACCTGATTTGCCTATTCCTTCACCTCCGGATACCCTGGACAATATTTTAGACCATTTAGACCAAATATCACATATTAGCAGCGACAGTGATGATGGCCACGATCCAGGTATAAATGACCCTGAACTTTTCTCTTAATCAGATTTGAACGACTTAGTACGAGATTTGGGCCTCCCAAAGGATACAGCGGACGTTTTAGGGTCTAGACTTAAAGGAAGACATTTGATAAACTCCGGTGTTTCATTTTCATGGTACCGATTTAGAGAAAAGGAATTTGTCCCTTTTTTACGCAAGAAGGGCCTGGTTTTCTGCAACAATGTACCTGCAATTTTGGAAATGTTCAAAATTATGTATGAACTAGAGGAATGGAGACTTTTTATCGATTCGTCAAAAAGGAGTTTGAAAGCTGTACTTCACAATGGTAACCGATATGCTTCTGTGCCTGTTGGACACTCAGTCCATTTGAAAGAATGCTACGAAAATCTTGAGTTTATTCTTAATAAGCTCAGCTACTCTGACCATAAATAGACCATTTGTGGTGATTTGAAAGTTATTTCTATGTTACTAGATCAACAAAGTGGTTACACAAAGTTTCCATGTTTCCTCTGTGAATGGGATTGCCGTGACAGAAAACAACACTACGTAAAGCAGACGTGGCCAATCAAAAAGGCTCTTATTCCTGGAGTTAAAAATGTTGAAAGACAAAGTTTAGTAGATCCTAAGAAGATCTTCTTTCCACCACTTCATATAAAATTGGGGCTATTGAAACAGTTTGTGAAAGCATTAGACATAGAAAGAGAGTGTTTCAGGTATCTTTGTGAACAGTTTTCTGGTCTATCCGATGCTAAGCTGAAAGAGGGCATCTTTGTTGGGCCTGGCATAAGAAAACTTTTAAAAGATGAAACTTTTGTCACTAAAATGGAAATGAAAGAAAAAAATGCCTGGAATTCATTTAAACTTGTTGTAACAGGCTTTCTTGGAAACAAAAAAAAGATCCAAACTGCAAAGCTTTGGTTGCTGAATTGTTACAAAACTACAAAATATTGGGCTGCAACATGAGTGTCAAAGTCCATTTCCTCCACTCACATCTGGATTACTTTCCAGAAAATCTTAGGGCTGTAAGTGAGGAACAAGGAGAACGTTTCCATCAGGATATAAAAGAAATGGAGCGCACATACCAAGGTCGTTGGAATATCAACATGATAACAGACTACTGTTGGATGTTAAAACGGGAAAATTCACAAGAACACAGCCGAAAAAGCACTAAAAGAAGCTTCGATGGGAAAAGAAAACGTTTTTACAAAGACTTATAATAGCATTTTCAACACATGTGTATCACTACTATTCTTATTTAAGCTATTTATCTTTGTTTTTCTTTCTTTTAGTTTATGTTAAAATAATAAAAACAAATCCAAAATTTTCGTTTTTTGTACTTTTTTCAAATATTTTACCTTTATTTTGTAGGCAAGCCTTACGTGATAGAAAAAAACCATGTCATTTTTGAAATTAGCACAAAAAACTAAATAAAGATCAGTTAATAAAATCAAAACAATTTTAAAAAAAGTTTTTTTTTGCAGACCTGTGTTATTCGAACGAGATAGTTACGTTAGATTTGTTAGGTCCGTACCCTGCGTCGTGAACCCGCTACGTATACTTCGAAAAACCGGTATTCAGAACTGAATACAAAATACTCACTTTTAAATACGTCACATACTCAAAATAGCTCCGATGCAAACATACTCAAATTTGAGCATAGCCCATTCTCATCTTTGGCAACCAGTACGTACTTAAAATTGTAAACATCACATATTCATTTTTGAACCTGTTACTGGATCAAATTTGAGAATATAACAGCAGAATGAGTGCGTAATACACCCATGTATGAGTTTTATGGGTCAAATATGAGTATGTATGGTTTTTATTTTATGTTTAGTGTATCCAATACGAATTTTTAACATACAAACACATATCAAATCAAATTTAATGGGATCTAAATATGTGATACTTAAGCTGTAAACGTCATTTTTTTCCGTCTTATATATTATTTAATTTACATTTTATGAAGTTTTTACCACTTAACTTCAAAAATCTAAATTCTTTTTGTATTTATTGTTACAAAAAGGTTCTTGCATATCATCGCAAAAGTGCCAACGTTCAAGATAATTCGCCATGTCTCGTACGCGCTGAATTAACAACCATGTACTTCGTTTTATATAATGTCGCCAATGTTTTTGAGGTGATACGCAAGTTCCAACAAAAATATAATTTTTGGTTTTAAAAATTCCACCGCAACTGCTATGTGATCATAAACTATATTATTTTTGAACTTATACCTCAAATTTAAATCTTTGAAAATAACAAAAATAGATTCGATGCCATAGTTAAACAAATGTGGAAGCAATTTGGCTCATTAAAAGTTATATTTATAATTCTAGAAGCAATATATTGTCTCTTTAAAATCTAATACAAACAGAAAATTAGCTTTTATTTAAAATCAGTCCTTCAATAAGTATCTTGGAAACATTCATTAAGAAATGTCTTGGAAACACTACGATGAATAACAGACTTTTCATATTAAAAATTTCTAAACATAAAGATAAGAAAGGAATAGTTTTTTTTACATATTATGTAACATGAAAAAAAACTTAGAAACCCGACTAAAATAAGTCTCATTAGGCCCCCAGGTAAGTAAGTATTTTTTTGTCAATTGTTTTGTTTAAATCGATGCATACACAATTCTGCTCTCAACAATGATCAACCGAGCTACTGGGACTCCCTTTTAATCCAGATAAAAATAAAAATGCATTGTAATATATGTTACAAATCAAGCTCACTTTTATATTAACTGATTTTATACTATATATACCAACTTTTATACTACTATACCAAAGAAAACAAATATTGTAGTTTTTAAGTTTTTTTAAATCAAAAATTAAAATATTTAAAAAGTTTAGTCCTTAAAAGCATGTAAAAACAACTAAAACAGTAGATTTTTACATTTACAAAACATTTAAAATTCACAAATTTTTAGCTCAAAAGAGCTGGGTACTCAAGTCATCCACCCAACGATATATTGAGGGACATAAGTGCGATAGAATGCTTATTTGAAAATTGATTAACAGTGATTTCGGTGGTCGTATACATTTCTTTGAATCAAACGGTTAAAAAAAAATTAAAGATATACTGCATTTTGTACTTTTACCATATAACGAAGGTAGTTCTGCTCTTTTAAAAAATTATCGCTTGCTTCCTCTGATTTTGAGTGGAAATTTTAATTTTAACTTCAGTTTGCCAAAAGCTGAGCCGCTCATAGCTTTTATGAATGATGAACTCAAGCTCGAAATGAACACAGATTAGAATGTTTCGACTGCTAACAGTGGTACTGTTATTGACACTGTTTTTCAACGGTTTTTAAATATACTGCTCAAAATAATTAAAGGATATTGTGGTTTTTTAGGTAGATCTTGTGGCTGGGAAACTTTTTAGCTGATTGATACATGGTCGACAGACGTAGTAGGTTAAATGAAAATAAATTACACATGTTTGGCGGAAAAAATGCATTTTATTGCGCATTTGTGTACAAAAGGAAAAAAACTCAATTTGTGCATATAAGAAAAAAAAATAAGAAAAGGTGTTTTCCTCAAAGGAAATCATTTTCAGTAGGGGTTATGGTTTCCACGGACGGCCAGCAACGCTGAGCACATTTGAGGCATGGAGTCAATGAGGCTATTAATCACGAGTTGGGGTATTCTGTCCCACTCTTCCAGAAGAGCTCTTTCCAGTTCTTGGAGAGTTTGTGGGGGTGATTGGTGGCCAGCAACTCGTCTTCCTAGAGCATCCCAAACGTGCTGTATTGGATTCATGTCTGGAGAACTCGCTGGCCATTCCATTCGTACGATTCCTTCCTCGAAAAGGAAATCCTCCACCAGGTTAGCACGATGTGGCCTGCAGTTATCGTCTATTAAAATTAAGTCATCTCCGATTGCTGCAGTGTAAGGGACTACAATAGGTCTGAGGATCTCATCACTATATCGGCGAGCAGTCAGAGGTCCATCTCGAATGATGTAGAGGTCTGTGCGCCCGTCAATGGAGATGCCCCCATGCACCAACACTCCCTAACCGCCAAATCTGACACTTTCGTGCACGGACGCAGGATTATTCCTACTGCTACACTCCTTCCAGATGAAAATACGCCTATTATTCGGATGAACAGAAAAACGGGACTCGTCAGAAAAAAGAACATTGCTCCATTCATTTCTCCTCCAGTTCGCATGCTCTGTTGCCCACTCCCTACGGTCGCGACGATGCCTTAATGTTAGTCTAACACATACCAGAGGTCGGCGAGCATACAGACCTACACCATGGAGCCGGTTTCGGATAGTCTGAGTTGAAACCGTGGTGCCAGTAGCCGAGCAAAGGTGTTGTTGGAGAAGAGTAGCGTTCATATTTCGGTGTCTCCGAGCCGTTAACACTAAAATAACGATCTTCATTGGGCGTTGTTGCCCGTCTACGACCTTGTCCTGGTCTTCGGCCTGCATTTCCAGTCTCCAAGAAACGGTTCCAGATCCTGGAAATCACACTTTGTAACACTCCAATGGCTTGCGCTACTTCGGCTTGATTTTGGCCCTCTTCTAACCTGCCTACAACTCTCCAAGCTTCTGAATCGGTTAAATGACTTCGCTGAGACATCGTACTCATCGAAACAAAGCAGTCACTGAAGGCCGATCATCCTTGTCTTCATTTCAGTTGAAAGTCACATTTCATTCGCTGCCGCTGAAACGACGTTTTTGATGTCGAACTCAAAATTAGCATACTCCACAGTTTGAAAATCAAAAAAATTTGCATTTGTAATTCTCTTCTTCCATTTTCGGCAAAAAAAAATTCGCTTATATCTTTATTTTATATAAAACTTACAATATCCTTTAATTGTTTTGAGCAGTGTACTTTGAAATCACAAGTATATGTGTCATATTCTAGTTATCATAAGTCTATTGTCTTCGCTCTTCCCTAAATTGAACAAGAATAATTATTTTTGATAAAATATTGCATTTTTTTTTACTCCTTTTTTAAATATATATATAATTAAATAGAATTTTCATTAAAGATATAATTATTCGGTAAAAAATTATTTCCAATCATACCCAATTCATATTTTTTTCAGGAAAAAAGTTAATATTGTGTATTTATATATACACTCAAGAACATTGAAAATAGTGACCCAATAAGAAAGCATCGGATTGAAATGAAATTTAATACACATAATGACACAGATGAGAGATTCACTTAATCTCAAAAACAGGACAATTAAACGAATACTGGGTGTGCAACGACACAAATGCTGGGCAACTTCAATGGCGCGTTGGACCACCTCCAGCTGCAATACATGCCGCCACACGGTCCAGCATTGAGTTGATTAGACACCTTATGTTGTCCTGAGGCAGATGGGCCCACAAATCTTGAACAGCCAACTCTAAATCATGCACAGACTGACACGATGGCATCTGCCGTTTTAGCTGATCCCACACGTGCTCTACAGTGGACAAATCGGGGGAGCGGGCCGACCATGGAAGAGTTTGAAAATGACGTAGAGACCCTTGAACAACTCTTGCTGTATGCGGACGAGCATTATCTTGCTGGACAACTGCTCTAGGAGACCATTTAGGAAAGATCCTACATGGGGTCGAAGAATATCGTCAACGTAACGTTGGCCCGTTAAGGTTCCACGCATCACAATAAAAGTGGACCGGCTATCATAGGCTATGCCCCCCAGACCATTACACCAGCTGTGCGGGCAGTGTGACGTAGAACAGTGTGGAGGAAATTTACCGCTCACCAGGGCGCCTCCACACCCGTACACGGTTATCATCTGTCCCCAAAACAAACTGGGATTCATCACTAAACACAACCTTTTGCCAATCTGTGACATTCCACACTGATCTGGCTTGACATCACTGTAGACGCAGTTGCCGATGTTCCGGTGTTAAAGGGAGTGCACGGAAAGGGCGCTTGGATTTAAGATTTGCTTCTGCAAGATGTCTGAAATTGTTTGTGGAACAATTGCTACGCCTACGTCTGATCGTATCGTTGAACGAGTCAATGTGGGGTCCACAAATGCTTGCCGCACGATCCTTCGATCCTCTCTCCTCGTGGTCTTCCTGGTCGCTCTAGACACGGTTTTCCGCGCGTGGATACCTTCTCGTGTCCACTGCTCCCAACAATTTCTAACTGCACACTCCGAACGATCCACCTGGCTATCAACACGGCGCGTCGACCAGCCTGTAGTTTTCATCCCGATGATCAGGCCTCTCTAAAACTCGCTTAACTGTGAGAAATGTCTTCTAGCACGTTTACCTGGCATGTTTCGCTTGCCAAAGTCTTCCTACAATCGGCGGTTAATCGTCACGTTCATGAATCTTCGAATTTGCGTTGGCTTATATAGCACCCTCTGCCTGATTGTAGTGCCTCCTCGGCGTGTATGAGCATGCGTATTGGCACAAAACTTGGATCATTTGCATATCACATTACGCTGTACTTATTTGCAAAGTTTCGCGATTGTACTTCGCTTCCTTCTTGCGTCGCTATTTTCAATGTTCCTGAGTGTATATATCACGATAACATGTCAGATGTTACACATCATATGCGACTACTGTAAGACTCGTTATTTTTCCATTTGCCAGAGATAACTCGTGATAGTAAACTAATATTAAAACTGAATGCTTTTACGCCTGTAAAAAATTAAAAACGCAACTTAAGAACTACATATTTTGTTTTGCTTCGTTTCATTGTATTTAATAATAAAATTAAAAAATGTGATGATTTTTTTTTTTGCAATTTTTTTCAAAAAATTGTGTAAGGGAAGCGGTTAAAGTTATAGGAGAGATTTATGGTTCTAAGTAATGAGACAGGGGAAAAGTTTCGACTGTTTATCAAAAAATATATATGCAGTCGAACCTCCATATAACGAACCTCTGTATTGCGAATTTTTCTACATAGCGTTTTCCTGGAACCAAGAGCACATTTCACGATTTTCTTCATAAAATAACCTCCCTATAGTGAAGTGCATTTTTTATACAACAAATTTTTTTCTTGTGATTGGAATTTTTTCTCCTTATTTTTAAAGTAGTTCCGGACATTTTTAAGTTATTCTCTCTTAACACATTTTATGGTTCTCATAAATCTTGAACTGCTTTTTTTTTATGTTTAGCTTGCCGAGAGCAATAGAATTCTGGGAGTTTCATCCAAGAAGTACAATTTTTCACTGGAAACATCTTCGATATCCCCTTTCACCCTCAGGGGAATTGTATCGTACCCTCGTGCCCTTCAACTAATTTCCGTTCATTTGTAGTGTTGATCAGTCGTACTGGTAACTTCGTTTCTGATAGCTCGTAAGTGCGTGAGCATGAAATTTTTTTTATTTTTCAGGAAGTAGATAAAGGCGTCAAAAAAACGACATGGCTTTAAAATTTGGTATTCCTCCAAACAGCTTATCTACTATTATAAGAAATCGAGATAAGCTTCAAAATTATGATTCATCGAATTCTTGTTCAAAACGTAGAAGAACATGTGTCTATGAAGATTTCGACGAGGCAGTTTTGAAGTGGATACATACAATGCAAGATAAAAATGTTCCAATCTTTGAACCTTTCGTAATAGAGAAAGCTTTTCCATTTGTGAAGGTATTGGGATAAGACCAATTTCTACGTAGCAATGGATGACTAGAAAAGTTTAAGACTCGGAAAATTGCACCGGAAGGGATTTTTGGTGTATTGCAAAGATATGAAACGTATTATGAAACAAAGTACTTTTTCAAATAAAAAAAGCTGAAACAAAATTAACATGTTTTATACGTAATTAAATTTAAGGACGCATGTGGTGATGTAAGTTTAAAAAGTCTTGTTATAAAATAATGTATGCTTAAAATTACTTGTATACTTTAAATTAGAAAATGTCCTTAAAGTACATTAATTTTAAAATAAAATGATTTTCTTTTTGAAAATACAGTGTATATTCCTCAAAATTGTTTTTTCTCTTTTTCTTTCTTTCTTTCTTTTTTTTCCCATGGGTAAGATATATAAATAAATAGATACTAATTTACAAAAAGGAGTGAGTAATTACTTTTTTTAAAAATATATGGTGTTTAGGAACTTAAAATTTGTTTATAAAGCATATTGAAAGATGAACCTCTACATAGCAAATTTTCCCATGTAACGAACTTTTTTTCGGGATTTAGCGACTTCGCTATACAGAGGTCCGACTCATAGGGACCCCATAGCCCTTGATTTTTTTCCGATTGGTTATAATTCTATGTATATATTACGTAAAATTTAATTATGTGCTTGTTATTAATAATTAATTTTATTGATTAGTGCTAATTTTTTATTCAATTTTTTGTATTGTTTTTTTCCCTAAAATCGACAAAATCAAAAAAATATGTTGGGCGGCATATTGAAGCATGATACCAAAAGGTTGGACTTTCGACCCTGGACCACCCCCTTAAAAAATTCTTGTATGCGCTACTGGTCCCTCTGTATATATATGTAATAATAACAATACTCTCTCCCGTTTTAGATTTCTTTTGAGGTCCAAGAAAAAAATTCCTTTGAATTATCGAGTGCTTGTTTAAAATGTATTACATTTTATAATTAAATATACATATTTGCATTGCGTTTATAATTTATACATTTTTTTAAAGAATTTCATTTTACAAAAAGAAGTGCTTAGTAACTGAGTTTGATGTCAAGCTTAATATTTTTATGTATGCATCACAAAAGAAAATAACGGAACTTGGAACAGTTACTATTAAAAAAGATTAATTTACAGAAGAAAAGACAAAATTGAAAGCATAAGATTTAATTGTTTAAATTAGAAGAGTAAAAAAATTTTTTTTTTTTTTTTTTTTGCTGATTGTATGATCATTTTCTGATGGAATATACATTATGTTTTTTATAATGCTCCAATATTAGGATAAATAAAAAAGTAAACAAATAATTACTCGCATATTAGTAGGCATTCATGATTTCACTTTGCTAATGATGACTATTTGGATAAAATGCATGAAATAAAATATTAACGTCAAATCGCAAAAAATTAAGGTTATAAAGTTTTCAACAGTTCTGTAGGGTATCACTCAATATAACTGCATTACATACATACGGCAAGAAATTATTAGATATATTTTAGAGCGAGAAACAATATGTGAATCAATGAGCAATAACACTTCTAATAAGAATATACTTATAAAAAAAATGTGTAATTTAACTTATCTCTTAATCTATAAGAAAGAGAGAGAGAAAATCCAAAAATATACGTTTTTTATTTTGACTTAATCATGATGATTCAGAAAAGAAAAATCAAAATTTACAATAAACAACCGACAAATGAACCACAATTTTTTTAATACTGGGAAACAATAAGGCAGGTTGCGTAATGTCTCATTTCGGAAGTTGAAGGTAGAGTAAGAAGACATGATTTTCATAAAACAAATTGTAAACTAAAAACATTAATCATAGAAGAATATAAATATCGATGCAGAAATTGCAAAAAAAAAAAATTATGAAATCTGTAATAAGAAGTCTATAAAAGTTGTTGTGGACACTAAAAGATATTTTACGAAGTATTATACTTAAGGGGGAAAAACTCAATATTTTTAAAACCATATTGAGATTTTTTTAAGTATACGAAGACTTTTGTGGCCTAACTTTTCAGCAGTTTTTTTTATTATTTTTTTAAATAACAGTTATGCTAGGTTTTAAAAATTGATTGTTATTCCAATTAAAACAAGTAGCAGATATTGTAAAAAAATTACAGTTCCGATACATTAATTTTTATTTGCTGGAAACATTAAATCTTATAGAAAATTGCTAGTGCAAGAACACATTTGAAGAAATTAAAGCTGTACTTTAACAATATTTAATTCTATCGATGCATTACTTTAAGTAAAGGGATGGTAAGACAAGTAGTTGATTGGAAAGAAAGGAATTTAGACAGTGGCGTATCCCACTGCCTAGAGAATATTAGGCCCCCCTACATAGTCAGCTTTTGGACCCCAAGCTTTAATACGTACTTGGCGTCATTAACGCTTTGGGCCCCCCACAATGCGAGGGTGTACGTTACGCCACTGAATCTATGTCAAAACCTTTAAAAAGGAATTTCGTCAGAAGATTTTTATCTTATGATCTCTCTAGCTGACAAGTGCTTACTTTTGTCATTGTATGCAATTTTTTATATGTCCAGTGCTGCAACGTAAGTTATATATAATTACAAACAAGTATATTATCTAAAAATTTTTTTTTAATGTACCATGTTTTTATAACGGTTTAAAAGACTAAAAAGCATAATTTTTGTCTTCGTCTTTTTCGTTTTCTTCATCTTTCTCTCCCCTTTTCGTTTTTTTTTTCTTTTCACATTTTCATGCTTTGTCATCCACTTTTTGAGCTGTGTGGTCCAGATTTCTAGCTGATCGGGAAAATAGTTTAAAATCAATTATAAAATTCCACCCGCTTTTTGGGGGGCTCGGGTTCACGACTAGAGCTTCTTTTTCTGCATTTTCATGCATTGTCATCCACTTCTGAGATGTGGTCCAAATTTCAAGTCTGCAGCTAGCTCATCGGGATGTTAGTTTCAAATCAATTACTACCCGGATAGACAAGAAAGCGAGTTCATAAAAACATGTTAATTAATAATTATTTTATTTATTTAAATGATTTCTTATTAAAATAACGACTAACTGGTAATTGATAATTATAATATTTAGAATAAATATTCGTACTAATATTACAAACTCGAAAGTTTGTATGTGTGTATGTATGTTTGTTACTCTTTC
The DNA here is from genome assembly GCA_019973935.1 of Trichonephila clavipes. NCBI lineage: Eukaryota > Metazoa > Arthropoda > Arachnida > Araneae > Nephilidae > Trichonephila > Trichonephila clavipes. The sequence continues at coordinate 134,433 of BMAU01020649.1, forward strand.
ACGCAAAAACAACTGAATGAATTTTAATGAAACTTTACAATAATGTAGCTTAGCAGAGTAACACATAGGCTATATAATTTATAAAAATATTGTGTGAAGGGTCCAAAATATAACAATAATTGTCAAGTAAGTAGGAAAAAATTCTACCATCTGCTATTCAGGCATACGCTGCAAAAAAGGCCCACGACAGCATATATTTCTCTATTGTGTATGAAGCAAAACTTTCCCTTTTTGTTTTGTCTAAGCCAGGTGCTCGCTTCTAATTTATTGATTTGATCAGTGTAATCAGTGATACCAAAGTTTCATTCGACGAGTGACGGGCAGGACATGATACAAAAAATATGCATCAACAAGAAAATAATACAATATTATTATAAGAGTTTTAAAAAAAAAAACCTTCTGAGAAAAAGCAGAAGAGGGGGGCACGAATAGATTGCGAAATACTGAACCAGGAAAATAGCTTATTATGAATCATATTGTTATTAAAAATAAAATGACCTAGAAGGAATAGCTTCCTGTGTAGGTTTTTAAGATGTATGGTAAGATTTTTCACTCATGGAAGTTTATTTTCAAGTAACAGTTAGAAGAATGAAAAAATTGAAAAATAATATAAACTTTTTCAATAAGTTAAGTTCTCAACACCATACAAAGGAAAGAATTTTAGGGAATTCTCAACAAGTTCAAAATTATTTTTAACTGAGTTGGCCTGATTACAGTTATGTTGTAACCTTTTATATTTATGTATTAAATGTGGGAGAAATTATTGCAAATTCGACTTCCTTGGTGGTCAGGGTGCGAGGGCCCTGGTGCACGGCATTGCTTAGCCCATTGGTAGCTACGCCACTGTGTTCACTAGAACTTTCTGTTTCAGTTCTTAATGTAACTACTTGTAGCAATCAAATTTAATTCAGTTGAATGAAGTTGTTGATGACTTTTTAAGAAAAAATAAAAAGTCTTCCAAATTTTGATAGAATTACATTTTTATTTACGATAGAATTATATTTGTAGTACAAATAAGACACTATACGTAAAATAAAATTATTCATTCAGATCTGAACCAAAAACCGTTATTTTTGGCAGAACGAAACTAACTTCTTCATTTATAACATATTCTTTAACTTCTTCATTTATAAAAATAATTGTATGAAACTTTTTTCCCATGTATCGAAAATTTTGAAAAATGCTCACAATTTTAATTCAACATTAAATACAGTTTTTTGTTTGTTCCCCTTTTTGCGAGAAATATTTTAGCATCATTTTTGTTTCATTTTTTGCTTAAAAATTACCGTTGTTTATACAATCAATGTGTTAAGTTTTAAGGCATTAACTTTCAGCCCTTCACATTTCATGAAAGGTTGGACTAGAAAAGAAAGTGCGCCTATATAAATATTGAAAGCACCAGATTTGGGGAAATTGAATATTAAAAACTTTTTTTGTTGTTGTTTGCGATTTTTCCAAAAATACTCAAAATTTTATTTAAATACTTAACAACTTCTTTATTTATAAAAATAATTTCACGAAACTTTTTTCCGTGTGTAGAATGATATTATCCGTAATCTGTACAAAGATTGAAAACATTACTTAAAAATTGCGGTTTTTTTAAAAGTAAAAATTGTGTTTTCCGTTTTTTCTTCTTTTAGCGAGAATTATTTAAGGATTATTTTTGATACATTTTCTGAAGGTTAAAATTAAAATAAAATATCAAAATGTTTTAATCAGATCGGTTTTTTTTTTTTAATGTTTTTTCAGTACATGTGTATATAAATACATATATCTAGGCTTTCCCCTTATACTGTTTTTTTTCCTAACTTATATATATTTATATATTTAATCAAACATTCAAACGTTCAGAAAAAAGCAATCGTTTCAATAGCTATCTGTAAATTTTTCTTTCATTTATTACTTATAGAAACTTGATTTTAAAATATATATATATATGCTTTTTATAAAGGATTATTTCTATTATTTCATTACTAAATGAATTCTTTGTTAATTATAAAGTACATCTTCGATTATTTTTGATCAAAATACATTTTAGAGACATTTTTAAGCTAACTGTATGCAACGATTGATTGATTCATGAAAATCTGAAATCTTATTTTAGTATTTTAGATGCTTAGAAACTAACTATTATTAAAAAATGATGAAAATTTTTGTTTTACTCTTAGCATCAGAATCGTTTTCTTTTTATTGCTTCACGTTAATAGTTTTTTAATTCTAACTCAATATTTTTTTATAAGTGATACCTCGAAATTTGAAGTTATATCTTATCTGTGAGAAAGAGAGAAAGATAAAACAATAATTTTACTCTAACACAACGTGTTCGGGCTATAGAGAGGGGAAAGAAACCTGTCTTAAATAAAAAAAAAATAAGTGGAATGGAACAAATTTCGGAAAAGGGGGCAATTTTTGACACAATTATAGAAATCACTCATATTGTGCGCATACAAACACGCACACAGAAATGCTGGTGTCATGAGGAAAAGAGAAAGCCCGAGCAATGCAGGACTAAGCGGTGGAGAGGGAGGTGGAAGTCATTTTGAAAAAGAGTAGTAGAAGTGCTGATTTTGTGATGGAAAGGGAAAATTTTTATAAAAGTAGAGAAAGCCCGTGCAACGCCGGGCCATGCAGCTAGTCTACACTACTAAAATTCGTAGGTAAACAAACGTATCTATTTATGTATGAATCTATGCTTTCCTATTTTCTCACGAACCACACGGCACAGAAACTCGTTGAAGATACCAAAATTTCGGGAATGATCCGAGGAATCCGTTTTGACCATTTATATTCCGATATTCCAATTAGTTAAAAAGATATTAATTAAAAACCTTAAAATGCATAATTAGTACCACGTTTCTCCGCCAGGGTACAAGTTCAAAAATTCGGAGCTTCTTTTTTTTCAGACGTTTCGAAAACACGATCTAATTTTTTTCATGAGACTCAGACAAAAAATAATTACGGATTCGGAAAGATCATTTATTTCGCCACAATACGGTATAATTTATTTTATAAAATAATTATATTTTCTATTTTTACGGTTTTTTAAAATGAGTCAAAATCGATACGTTTTTATGAATAAGATTTCTAAGTCGTTCCGCTTGCATTTTCTTTCACGCTAATCAAAAAAATTTTTTCCTCTAAAAAAGTTAATGCTTTTCTCTTTTAGAATCAGTCATTTAAAAAATTTAATGTCAAAAACTTTTTTTTTTTTTTACGATTTTTCAAAATATACTCAAAATTTTATTTAAATACTTAATAGCTTATTTATTTATAAAAATAATCTGACGAAACTTTTTTTCCGCGTGTAGAAGAATATTATACGTAATCTGTACACAGATTGATAGAATATCTTAAAAATTACGGTTTAAAAAAAATGTGTGGTTCGGTTTTTTTTCCTTTTAAGATAAATATGTAAACATTACTTTTTTAAACGTTTTTTTGTTTAAATATTACCGTTGTTAGCAATCTGTATATGAAGTTTGAAAGCCTTAACTAAAAAAAGAAGCCCGAAAACAAATTAAAACTTTAAAAAAATCAATTTTACAATAGCTCTGAGTTTGGCGGCGAAGACCTGTTTGGCGCTAGAAAACTCTTTTTCTATTCAGCCCTCTACATTTGATGAAAGGTTACACTAGAAAAGAATATTGAAAAATATTCTTTATATATTGAATATATTATATATATTGAATATACACTGGTATGCAAAACTTAAGCAACAATGTAAAAATTAAGCAGATAACCATGAAATTGCAGAAAAGGAGGTCTGGAGATCAGTACAGTGAACACGTAAGTCAGTAGAAACGTCATGCGTATGCAAATATCAGGAACGTGAGTTTACGCAAAACGCGTGATGTCGGCGCGTGCTGTTCAACAGTAAAATAAAATGAAGGACGCAGACGCAATTCAACATATTCGCTGCAAGTGCCAGTGAGTCAGTTCGTGAAATATGGCTAGAAGAAATCACCTGGACGACTTCACACGTGGAAGAATGATCGGAAAGCTGGAGGAGGGGCGTACCGTCACCAGTGTAGCTGCAGAGTTCGGAATCAACAAAAGTGTCGTTTCGCGCCCTTGGAAAGCATTCCAAACCACAGGTACAGCTGTTAGAAAGGTTGGTGGTGGCCGCCCGAGGACGACAACTGCAGGGGATGACCGATATATCATCCTGCAGGCGAAAAGAGGATGACGGTAGTCAGCAAGCGTCATTGCTCAGCAACTCTCTACAGCAACGGGGCGACAAGTGTCGCGGTTTACTGTGGCCAGACGCCTTCACAAAGGGGGCCTATTCACCCGCCGTCCTGAACTCTGCCTCCCGTTGAAAGTTGACCACCGACGCCACCGTTTACAGTGGTGCAGAAAGCACAAAAACTGGACAACTGTCAATGGAGTCGTGTCCTCTTTACGGACGAGAGTCGGTTCAGTACCAGAAGCGATTCTCAACGCGTTTTGATTTGGAGAGAGATCGGGACACGGTTTTATACCAGTAACATCAAGGAAAGACACCATTACAGTGGTCCTGGAGTTCTTGTCTGAGGAGGTATTATGCTGAACGGGCGAACTGAGCACATTTTCAATAGAGGGTCTGTAATCGGGGATCGCTATTATGAGGAGGTACTTCTTCCCCATGTGCATCTGTTCCGAGGTGCCATTGACCCAGACTTCATTTTTATGGATGACAATGCACGGCCACATCGAACTCTTGCTGTTGAGGAGCTGCTGGAAAGTGAAGATATCACTCGAATGGATTGACCAGCGTACTCCCCAGATTTAAATCCCATCGAACATGTGTGGGATGCTTTGGGGAGACGTATTGCAGCACGCTTACATCATCCGGAGAACACCCAACAACTCAAACAGATGCTGATTGAAGAATGGGCACTCCTACCGCAAGAATTGTTGCACCGGCTGGTTCTGAGTATGCGGAGACGGTGCGAAGCAACCATTGCAGTGAGGGGAGGGCATATACCATATTAAGGAACATCTGCTTGTTGTTCTTCCGGTTAGATAGACCATCATGAGTCACGATACTATGCGTTCAATAAAGCTTGTTTTTGTTTGATTCCATACCATATGCATTGTATTCCTTTTTCAGCGCCGATGCTTTTGTCATCCTTTACGTACATAATACTCTCCCTCATTTCTGAATTTCATATCTCGCAGAGGATTTTTCGTGAAGTTATGGCAATAAACCCACCTGTTGCTTAAGTTTTACACACCAGTGTATTATATTCAATACCTATAAATATTGAAAATCACCAGATTTGGTGAAATTGAAGATTAAAAACTTTTTTTTTTTTACAATTTTTCAAAAAAATACTCAAAATTTTATTTAAATGCTTAATAACTTCTTTATTTATAAAAATAGTCTTACGAAACTTTTTTCCTTTTGTAGAATGATATTAACGTTAATCTGTACAAAGATTGAAAAAATTACTTAAAAATTACGGGGGTTTTTTTTGAAATTGTGTTTTTCGTTTGTTTTTTTTTCTTTTTCGAGAAATATTTTAGCATTGTTTTTGTTATATTTTTTGAAGGTTAAAATAAAAATAAAATATCAAAATGTTTTTATCAGATCGGTTTTTTTAATGCTTTTTTCAGGACATGTATATAAATATATATATCTAAGCTTTCCCCCATACTGTTTTTTTTTCTAACTTATATGTATTGATGCGACGCTATTTTAACTTATTTAAATTCTCAAATATAAACCCAGTTTCCATAATTTCACATCGCATCATGACCAAAATTAAAATAAACAAGAATCATGCATTAACAAATTAACTTTACACTAAATTAAAAGTCCGGTCGTATAATAGTAAACAATTGTATTTATTATCAAAACATACTGAAAACAATATTAAAAGAACGATACTTATCTGAGTGAAGAAAGGATTGGATGGGGGATGACCCCGGGGCAAGGGGTTCTCTTTCCGGATGGGTTGGTACTTCTGGAAATATATAAAATAAGGGGAAAAGGTCCGAGAAATGGTGTGCCAGTGCTTTTAAATCTGACCACACCACTTCGAAAAAGATCCGCTACGAATTCATTACCGTCAAATCTACCACCCTGATTGGACTCAACAGTCCGCGTAAGAATACAACCTTGCCGGCCATAAAGTGCATTGAACCTAGACGCACCCACATTCTTACTAATCCCTGTTTCCTGTAAACAGGGCAAATTCAAAATTAAAATTGTATCTCAGGGACCGGCGACCTCCCATCAGTATTTATATGTTTAATCAAACATTCAAACGTTCAGAAAAAAGCAATCGTTTCAATAGCTATCTGTAAATTGTTCTTTTATTTGTTACTTATAGAAATTTGATTTTAAAAAATATATATACGTTTTTTTAAAAGGATTATTTCTATTATTTCATTACTAAATGAATTCTTTGTTAATTATAAAGTACATCTTCTATCATTTTTGATCAAAATACATTTTAGAGATATTTTTAAGCTAACTATATGTAACGATTGATTGATTGATGAAAATCTGAAATCTTGTTTTAATATTTTAGATGCTTAGAAACTAACTATTATTAAAAAATGATGAACGTTTTTTGTTTTACTCTTAGCATCAGAATCGTTTTCTTTTTATTGCTTCACATTAATAATTTTTTAATTCTAACGCAATATTTTTTTATAAGTCATACATCGAAATTTGAAGCTATATCTTATTTGTGAGAAGGAGGGGAAGATAGAACAATAATTTTACACTAAAAAACCGTGTTCTGGCTATAGAGAGGGAAAAGAAACCTGTCTTAAATCAAAAATAAGTGGAATGGAACAAATTTCGAAAAAGGGAAATTTTTTGACAAAATTTTAGAAATCACTCACATTGTGCGCGTACAAACACGCACACAGAAATGTTGGTGTCATGAGGAAAAGAGAAAGCCCGAGCAACACCGGGCTAAGCGGTGGAGGGCGTGGGTGGAAGTCATTTTGAAAAAGAGTATTAGAAGTGCTAATTTTGTGAAGGAAAGGGAAATCTTTTATAAAAGTAGAGAAAGCCCGTGCAATGCCGGGCCATGCAGCTAATTAATGACTTTATCTTCATTTAACTTGCCTGTTCTAAAAACAAACTATTTTCTATAACAAACCACTGATGAAGGGATTTAAGTGAGTCTCTATTTCAGGACTTTTGATTTAAACCTTAAATGAAGATATATATGTGTGAGCATGTTAGAAGAGAAAACCTCTAAAATATTTTCAAATATTGAGAATTATGTGAATAAATGTGTCGATGATAACTTGAACGAAAAATATGAATGTGATGTGGAAGTTAGAACAGTGAGGTGTTTCTTATACAATAACCACGAATCACTTTATTTATAGTATTTTACTAAAGATAAAAAATAAAAATTTAAGCATGAGTTTATTTATATAGTTACGTTTATAATAGCTAAAACTTTTGCAGTAAGTTTAATTCTAAAATTTAAAAGGAAATAGAGTATTGGACGATTTTTTTTAAAAATGTGAATAAATGAGTCTTTCACACATATATAAAAAACAAATCACTAATTACAAAAATGAAATTTAGCTGATAATTTAAAATATCACTTGCCTATACAAATTCAATCTGATATAAGAACGAATTCATTTACCTTTAAAATGTACATTAATATTACCAATAAATATATATTATAAAAAAAACATAAATTTTCTTTATTTATAAGTGACTTCTTTTTTCTTACATAAGGATAAAACTCGAAACATGTAATTCATTTTCAAAGTATTATTAATCACAGTAAATAGATTATTAAAAGCTTATATTTCATTTTTTTATTTGTAATTAAGTTCCTCATTTACTAAGCTCAAATATATATTTCTTCTACACAACTAAATAAATCCATTAAAAATATTTTGATTTACGTGAATGAAAAAAAAGAACAGATTGTTATTTTTACAATGAAAATTTCATACGCAAGGGAATTTAACTGTTATACTCAAGACACGGAAGAAAAAACTGCCTGAAAAACAATCTCCCAAATGGGGACAAAACTTTTATGTGTCAATGAACCACTAGGGCATAGAAAAATTCAATAACGCCAAACCAGGCAACCCAGAATAATGATGTCATTGCACATCTACCAATGACAAGCAACCTCTTTTCCTTTGACCGTGCCGAAGAGGAATGCCCGAGGTGAGAGCAACTCAGAAAGTGCTCTTTATTTAACACGTTATGCGTTTACCTTTCTGTAGAACATCGTGTTACAATGTATCTCATATATTTTATCTGGTAACAAACAACATTAAAGTTCCTTTACTATTGTATGAGCAACCAGTTCATCCCTCCCATTAAAGGTATTTGTGGCGGTTGTGGAGTGCTGCCGTCGCTAGATCACATTGGTAGGGGAGAAGAACCAACAGAGCGCCGAGGGAAGATGTGAAGAGAGACTAACGCGCGTAAAGTGAGGTAAGCGTTTAAAAAGAGGAGTGGATCAGGACAGCGCTCTGCACCCAGTTAGATTTTTTGTAATGCAGTGCTATCGCCATCTGTTGTCCAAAATATTATTTATTTTTGTGATTATATCTCATAATTATTTATCAAACCTCAGTTTAATTTGCAATTTATTTAGTTAATGAAAATAATTTATTGTATTATAAAATAAATATAATTGAAAAGGCCAAGTTTTTTTAAATTATGTAAATTTCATCAAAATATCTACACTTTTGCTTTGCATGAAGAATCTATTTCAATTTTTCATATTTAGTGTTTTGTTTGTTCAGAACTGTTTATGGTAATTTTATCAAAATTAGGGCTTAAATTTCTGTTTTATAGATAACCTTTTAATTCTTGAGATCTTTCCCTTTTGGTTTGTATATCCCACTTCGACAACAGTGATAATTCATCACTATTTCTCCATTTTGAAGTGTTTTACAACCTCGCTGTCTAACATATTTTGACATAGTCTTGTTTTCTTCGTCTTCTTTCCATGTAACAAATTCTATAATGTTAATTAAAAGAAGGTTTACATTTACTAATATAAAATTATGTAAACTTCTGTAGAAAACATTTATACGTAAATGTATAAAATTCAGTCTATTACAGTGAAAATTTATAAACTAAATGTTTTTTAAATGCAACTATTCATACCACTGAAAGTATTGAATTCCTTCAAAATCTCTTCATTTACATCACACTGTTGGGAATCATGAATATTTTTTAAATGCCTTTTCAATCAGAAAGGGCGAGTGAAGACTTGATTATAAAATGAGCAGATTAAGTCTCTGCTATGCACATTCATTTCAGAAAACAATAAGTACGCAAAAATTGATTACAGAAAATGAAAAAAACACATTGACTAATTAAAATAACAAGAAAGATAACAAACAATTAACAAAATAAAGCAAAAAAACAAACAAGAAACCAAAAGTAAAAATTATTAAAAATGTGAATAAAATACAAAAGCACTTCCGCAAAAATCGTTCGACTAATACAGGGATACAAAAATTAATCAATTATTTTAGTTTCCATATTTCATAACAGATGGCGCTAGCACTGCATTAAAAAATCTAACTGGGTGCAGAGCGCTGTCTTGATCCACTCCTGTAAATTGAGGTGGTTGAACTAGGTAATATTTCTTTAACACGTACGTACGTAATGTATTTATTTCCTGATCAGTTGTTTTATGTAACAGTTATTTCATGTATTAATTAATATATGTTTATTAAGTTCTAAACATTAAACTTCACAACAATTAGAAATTTAAGTCTTTTTTTAGTAAGTAACTCCATATCAGCTTTAAAAAATACATTTTTGATGAATTTGAAAAATTCAACATTTGGTAAGGTGCTGTCAATCCAGAACCGAAAAATTGTTGTGAAGTATGGAGACAAAAAGTTTAGGAACCTGTTCTCTACATTAACAAATTTAGAGTAGCGTCTAGTCCCTCAACAGCTAGTTTCCTCCCTGGTTATCTACGCATGATCTCGCGCAACTTTCCTCCTTGAACAACTGCGCACATTCCCGCGCATGACGTCAGTTTACTTCTGGCTTACTGCTATTCTAGATTGTCTAGTGTGAGATCATTAAAAGTTCTAATTTATATTTTACTTTAGTCAAAATGGATTGCACCCAAAAGCAAGAAAAACGGTCCTTTTTAGGGCCAAATCCTTCTGTTTCCTCAGAAGGATTTTTTAATTTTAAATTGAATCAAAATGTGGAAGGAGTAATCGTGTGTGATGCTCCTTGTGATTCTGTTATGAATGCTGATGAATCTTTTTTGTGTGATTCTGAGTCTGTTGTTTTATGTGATAATAAGTCTGTTTTGCATGGTAATGAGTCTGTTGTTTTGCCTGATAATGTGTCTGTTGTTTTGCCTCATAATGTGTGTGTTGTTTTGTCTGAAAATCAGTCTGTGGTTTTCTCTGGTAATTCTGATTCTATGGTGAATGATATGGTTGACTGTGCAAATGATTATAGTGTGGCTGAGAGGGACTTTGTTTGCCCTGATTGCTTAAAAACTTTCACAAATAAGTACAATTTGAAACGCCATGCAAATAAATTACACTCTAATAATATTGCATTAACTCTTTAAAAAATGATCGATTATTAAGCTTTAATTGTGAGTACTGCCATCTCAAATTTAGTAACCAAAAAAATCTTAGACATCATCTGAATAAAATTCATACTACAATGATTAATCAAATAGATAATAATTATTTGTGTCCTCTATGTTATGGTAAGTTTGAAAAGCGAGAAATAATATTTCATTTTAAAAATGTTCACGATATTGATATGAATCATATTGAGCTAGAATTTAATTCATTTAATGGATTGTTTGGCATGGAAGGCAGAAATTGAAAGTCGTACAAAATCAAAATTTGTTTCTTATACTAACAAACATACTAACACACATGGTGTAAAATGCTATTATTTCAGATGCCACCGTTCAGGAAAGTTTGTATCAGACAGTAAAGGTTTGCGCCATTTAAAAATCCTTGGTAGCAATAAAATAAATGCATATTGTGCCCAGCTGCGTTAAAAGTAACACAACATACAGATGGCAAATGTGTAGTATCATATAAAAAAATACATATTGGACACCAGAATGATATAGGTCATTTATTTTTAACAGCAGATGAAAGGAAAATTATTGCCTCAAAGACAGCTGCAAAAATTCCTTTAGATAATATTTTAGATGAAATTAGAAATTCAATATCGGATGCTGGGCTTGAGAGGGTTCACTTACTTACCAAAAAAGATCTATATAATATCGAAAAATCTTTTAATCTGTCTTCCAATTCTGTGAAACATGAAAATGATGGGGTCAGTGTAGATATGTGGGTGCGTGAAATGCAAAATTCAGAAAATCCGTGTATTTTGTTTTATAAAACCCAGGGATCATCTTGTATACAACATCCATTTTTAAAAGAAAATGATTTTGTTTTGATAATTATGACTGAAGCTCAAGGGGAGATACTTAAGAAATTTAGTTCTGATTGCATATGTATTGATAGTACTCATGGGGTTAATGGATATGGCTTTTTTGAATTAATAACTTTACTTACAATTGGTGATTTGCGCCAAGGATTTCTGTGTGCTTTTTTAATTTCTAATCGATGTGATCAACCTGTTCTATCAATTTTTTTTCATGTATTAAAGAAAAAGTTGGGGAAATACAACCTCTCAAGTTTTTATGTCTGATATGGCGGAATCTTTTTTTAATGCATGGAAGTCTGAAATGGGTTTACCGCAAAAACGTCTTTTTTGTGCATGGCATATAGACAGAGCCTGGAGAAAAAAATTTTAAAAAATCAATGGTGCTGAAAAACAGGCAAAAACGTATAAAATTATTAGATCACTCTTAGAAGAACGGGACATTCATACTTTTCACTGACAGAAGCAGCAATAAAATTCTTTAAAGATGATCCTGACACAATTGAATTTTCTAATTACTTTGAAACTTATTATTTACCAAATACATCCAGCTGGGCCTACTGTTATAGACTTCACAGTGGCATCAACACAAACATGCGCATAGAAAGAATGCACCGCACACTAAAATATATTTATCTACACGGGAAAAATGTTAAGAGATTAGACAAGGCTATATATGGCATTATGAGATTCGTAAGAGATAAATTGTTTGATCGTTAAATAAGGGAAAATTGACAAGTAAGATACGAGATCTGAGAATCAGACACAAAACGAGTGAAACGCTATCTTCACAGGTGATAGAGAATGAGAATGGGTGATCTGTTTCATCAACACATAATACAGAGATATATACAATAAATAAAAATAATGAAACATGTACATGTCGCATACAGTGCACCGAATGTAACATATGCATTCACCGATATATATGCAGCTGTGTTGATTCATCAATTAGGTGGAATATGTGAAAACATATACATTATTTACATCAGCTTATTAAAAATACAACTACTACAATACACGATGAATCTCGACTAATTATAGATGAAGAAAATCAATTAATATTGAATGAGAGAGAGAGAAGTAACCAAAAAAATCACAAACCTTCTCACTTAAACGCAGAAAGGAAAAACTAAGAAAAAGTGTTTAGAACTAATAAATTCATTAAAATCAGACAAACAATGTGATGTGTTCGACAAGATTCTAAAATCAGCACCACCGCAATTAGAAGCTATTGATATGTTAAATGCACAAGAAATACATTTTCCAACTGCCAATAAAGATATTCCACCTAATAAAAATATAATACCCCAAAGATTCTCAAATGCAAAAAAGAAAAGGAAACTATCCAAAACTTCTACAGTAACTTCTCAGAATGAAGACAATAATGCAATTTTAAAAATTTTATTAGATCACAAAATCCCCCCCAGTCCCACTAAAAAGTCCTAACACATCCATTGAAAAAATATGTTTTAATAATAGCTTTTTCACATGTTGGGTTAACTTTTTTGAGAAAAAAGGACACTGTTTTTGAACTAAGTTTGTGCTGAGAACCCTGCTTAACATTGAATCTAAAAATAACTTCCTTCCCTGCCTATAAGTGTCAGGTCTCATTTAAATATAATACTTAGAGAATAGAAAAATATAATATTAAATATAATACTTAGAAAGATAATAGCAACTCTAAACCTAAAAATGATCAGAAACAATGCATGATGTGAAAGATCAGAATTGGGTCTCTTGAACCTGTATCTTTGATTCGTGATAGGTTAAGTACTGTGATTATGAGAAGAAGTCTGTTCATTTTCCTTACATTGCTTCTCTTTCACAAAGCCAACAATGTCAAATGTTGTTAATGCAATCAATCAATCATTGACTGATTGATTTTGATATTTTTCAGTCAATAGATAGAATAGTTTAAATGTAGGAAAACATTTTGGTTAAATTGAATCAATCCCATATTTGAGCAAGCAATATATTCTATACTTAATATTTGTCAAGTTTTCTAATTATTCAACACCATGTACACTCATATGCTGTACACTGGCCCTTTTATTATACGTGGAATTGTATACGAAACTAATTAAATACTGTTTAACACAATCTCAGCACAATTTAAAAATCACATCACAGTTTTGTGAATTCCCACATGCTGCTACATTTTTATTTGTGGTTGTAATTTTTCACATTAATAATAGAAATCTTAACTTTTTTTACATTCTAGTTTATAATAAAAATCTTTACAAAAAGGTTACCAGAAAGGAAACATAAATCAAAATAGTAATTTTTGACAGGAAATGAGAAACAAAAAATCAATATCTAACATCATTGGTATGAAGGAGAAAAATTTAATGATATAGAGAGAAATTATCTATAAAATATGCTGATTCTCTTCAAGTTTTTAGCAAAAGCTTAACTTGGATTACAAACTGGAGACTTCTAATTGCTATTTCCCAGGCTTTGTCCTCACAAACCTTCCAAGCACTAATAAATACAATTGAAGTTTTTATTCAAATAATTCCATACATGTTTGAAAAATATAAACAAAGATTATGTCCTCATAGAAAATTTTAAAATGATGTAACTTGTGTGTGAAGGAAGATTTGGTTCCAATAAACCAGTGGTCTTAAAACTTTTTGACTCGCAGAACCCTTAGAACAAAGTATTTTGAACCCCATTCCACACACTTTTGGACTATATCTGAAAGTAATATATTTAAGGTAGTTCAACATGTTGTAGATACTTTGTAAAAACAATTAAAGCAAAGTACTGACTTTGTTGTTAAAAAATTTCAATATATAATGTTAAAAAAAGTTATTCATTAGTAATATAAATATGTGCTCCAAGTGCCAGCTACCTAATCATTATAATTAGTAGCTGGGACATACTTGCATTTCTTTTTCAAACAAATTATCATTTTATATTCTGCGTTAAATTTGTAAATATTTTCCTCTTAAATGTATTGTTTTGAATGGCCCAACAATGTTTATAGCTGAGTAAGAATTCCTGTGTGCAACCTAAAATTTAGGAACTGAGTTCGATTAAATTTAGAGTTTAATGTTGAATCTCTTGTTCTCTCTCCTTCACTAGCAGATTTATTGATTTATCATTTTATCTATTCATGATTAGTTCTCTCCTGTAAAATATTCTCTTACTGGTGTTCTTTTGGAAATGTTCTCCTATAGGTGTTTTTTTCATATATTAAATGAGCTGCTTTTTCCATTTGAAAACTGTTGAGTTTTACAAAATATTTCACTAACGTGTTTAAAATTCTTTCGTGGAACCCAGGATCTTAACAAATACAAGATTCACAATATAAAGAAAATATATTTTATTATATAGTAATAAAAGTTTAAGTATACAAGAAAAGTTATTGCGTATAAATAAAATTTTCAGTTTACATGAGCTTGCACTTGTTTTGGGCAAAATTTAATGATTCATAGAACTCTTCAATATGCCTCGTGGAACTCCAAGGTTCCGTGGAACACAATTTGAAGACCACTGCTACAGACAAATGAGGGGTACAAACTATTATATCAATTATTAGTTATTTACAACTTTTGGAAACTGAAAGGAAACTCAGATTTGAAAGTATGCTGCTTTTGGCATGTAATAATAATAAAATCAGTTTTAAAACAATAATGCCAATCATGAAATTTATAATAAATCTGTAATTATACATACATTTAAAGGAGTGTGTTAGACAATAATTTTTATTCTAATACCAAATTTTGTATTATATCCATTTTAACATATACCACTGAATGTATTGTGATAAGAGAATTAAGATTGGAAAATTGTCATTTGTTGCCTTTGAATACAAACAGAAAAAAGCATGTTGAAATTTGCCATGTAAATTAACGAACTTGATAGGGGTAAATTGATATTACCCACTCAATGTGTCACAGTTGCTGTTGCAGCAGCTAAGAATAAAATAAAAACATTTTATTTTAGAATCGAGGCCTCAAGAGAACATTGTACACAATTCACTAAAAAATCTTTGATTTAATGATTTGTACAATTTTCTTTGCTTGTAACCAATGCATATGGATTACATAAAACAGTTTTTGTTCTCAAGATGCTAGAAAAAACTAACCATTTAATATTTTAAAGAAAAGTTTTAAAATTTATGAAGGCATTTCAAAATGCTACTCCTACAATTGAAGTACACACATGAAATATAAGGTTTGCAAATATGTCAAACTATGTACAACAGAAGTTGATATGGGTCTTCTACTAGCATGACTGATATACGTAAAAATGTTTTTTTTTTCTTTCTGAATGCTTATTGAAAAGTTCTTAAATATTTTTAAAAAATAAGTAGTGCTTTGATTCAAAAATTGCATACCAACTTTAGTTACATTAATAGCAATAAGTAAAAAAAAAAATGTCACAACATTTAGTTCAATACAAAAAGCCTCAGCATTTTAAATAAAGCTAAATGAGTTTTTTTCTTACAAAGATAAATCCGCTTCAAATTTTGATTTATCACAGGGATGTAAATAAAAACAAACATTAAAGTTATAACTTATCTTTTTTTTTTAGCTTAGAGCTTTGTATTTTGTCTGATTAAGGAAAATTCATAAAGAATAATTCAGGCTAAAAAAATTTTTTTTAATTTGAATATTCAACCAATTTTTGCCAATTGAATCGTACGTGAGACCCCTAAAGTAAGAGTTAGTGTGGCGAATTAAAAATAACCCTAGTGATTCCGTTCTGCATACCGAGCTTCCTGACATAAACATGCTGCGTGGAAATGTGCGCAGATGTTCAAGGAGGAAAGATGCGCAGATCACCAAGGAGGAAACTTAAGGGGCTAGACTCTTGTCAAATTTAGCCTCATAATATATTTTATTTCCTTTATGATATGGTTTTGTTTTCTCAACCCTTAGCTTTTTCAACCAGATGAGGAATATTTTCCTTTAAAGGATTAAGAAAAAATTAAATGTTTGATACACAGTAAATATACTGGTGGGTATTGCTATCAATTGTGAGAACTTATAAGAATATTACTTTATTCTTGAGTCACTCGACTTAAAGATTTAGATCATGGCACATGTTTAGAAAATTTATTAAATTTTTCATTTTAAACATGTGATTATTATCTGGGCCGATCTGTTAACCTTATCCTAAGTTTTTATGTTTAAGAAATATAGTTTGTCTATTGATAAATTTTATAATTATAAAATATATTAAATAGATATTTTTTTATAGTGAGAAAATATGGAAACCTTATTTATATCATTTAAGATACTTTTAGGTACCTGAATTTGAAAAATCAGCTATAAAAAATCAATGTAAACTTCTGTAATAATTTGTATTGATGCAAATTCCCATATAAATCTAGTATGACGATGGATTAAGTTCAATATTTCTTAGTTGAACCATAGTAATTGAAGCCTCCCTCCCCCCACTTTATCTGTTGCAATTTATTCTTCTTAACACCTTAACTTGGCAGTATTGAGGAAAGTAAAAAATGTGCTAATCTGTTTGAAAAATAATTCTATATTGTTTTGGAATTTAAAATAAAACAAATGCATTGTGTGTGAAATTAGTAAAAAAAAAAATGCTTTGTGGTATTGAAATTGTGATTTTAAGAGTACCTATATTTTAAATTTATCCTATCTTAAAAGCAATTTTTTTTAAATAAATGTGAATGACTACAAATGAAACAGACTTGATGGACTCTGTTTCCACACTAATTCAAAGCCATTTGCACTGCAGTCTTTCATTCATACTGTTCTACTATCTCCTGGTATTATCTTTGTTCTTGTTCTTTCTTCGACATGCTAAACACATTATAGCAGGCAATACTATCAATAGCCTGACAAATCAAAGTTAAGTTGAAAGGAAAAAACAAACATCAATCTAAATGAAGAGAATTAAATTAAATTTGCTAAAAGTAGCATGTGTTAAGAATCAAAATGTACATTGAAAATAATTTAAAACAAAACTGAGGGTACTGAAATATTTTTTTGTGTTAAGATATTGCAAAAAAATCATATGTACGACAAAATTAAGTTTGTTAGCCTATATTTTATTAAGTTAGATATGTATATATGTATGCATTTCATAAAAATCAATGAAACAAAAACATTTACTACTACTTCATGATATTCAACACAAACTTTTTAAGTTTTTTTAAAAAACAGAATGGAGTTGGGGGGAATATTTTCTAGTATTATATATATATATATATATGCTTTTTCTTTTCTTCTAACATTCCAGTCATCCTTGATTTTCAGAAAACATAATATTCATTTGCTTAGCAAGCTCATTGCTTCTTTCTTCACCAAAAATGGTGAATTTTGTTTGTTATAGTCAATCCCTTTTCCAAATGTACCCGAGCAACTGCTGCACTTTGGTCATCGTTCTGTTCCATGCAGTACTAAGTTAATGTGGAACAAAGTATGGTAAAAGGTTTTATCAACAACGGTTACATCTAAGAAGCTGAATATTTTTATTATTGTTTTTATTTGTTACATATATAACAATGTTAAACTTAGTTATGTTCAAAGCTATATTTTATCAGTAGATAACCAAGGTGATTAAAGTAATTTATTTTGAATTCCAGAATATTAATTTTGATAAGTTTGCCTGTTAAATTTCTTTTAACTACAAAAGATGGGGCATGTCATATGTACCCTTTTCTGTTAAATACATGTTTTTTTTTACATGACATGCATAGTTTGTTTTTGTCAGAAAAGGTAATGAAGTTTTTTGAAAACACTCTCGTGTTCTGTGATACCAAAACTTTTCATGATCTTTTAATGAGTGTGAGTGGAATGCTACTAAGTTAAGATAGCACTGCCATTTAGTTGCTTCAAAATTGCTCGAAAAACCAGTTATGCTTCCATGCACAAAAATATGACTTTTTTTTTTTTTGGCTTAAAAAATTTCAATTTCTGCTTTACAAAGTAAAGTGTGTGTGTTTTAAAGGTGTATTGCTTGTCATTTATCAGTCAATTTCCATGCTATTTCCTTATTTAATATAGTTGATTCAAAACATGCCTAATTTTGGCATATTTATCTGTGAGCCCATGATACACATTAATTAAGCCATTGTAAAGATTTTACATTAATCTGTGGGGTTTTAAATTTTTAATAACATCAATATTTTACTCAATATCCCACCCATTTTAGCACTTAGTAACATTTTCACTCTCATGGTGTCATGTTTGAAAATTACCAGATTTTTCCTTTCAGTTAAGATTGTATATGGTTATTCAATTTTGGGTAGCTTTGGGAAGGAAACACACTCTCTTCATTTATATTCTGAAATATATGCTTGTGATTTTTAAATTTTTCCTTATTTTCTCTTAGCCCTTGCTGCACAGGTTTTGGAAGCTATAGCCATCATTTTGAAATGTACCCCCCTCTATTAGTATTATTAGTAGGTAAGCAATTGAAAGACTTTGATTTAATTTCCTTTTTAAATGTGGGCAAAACTTGCAATTTAGTTTTGAATGCAACTATAGCACTGCAACTGTATAAAATTGCTTTGAGTTGAATCATTTAATCTATTAATAACAAAAACTAGTAAAGCTTGCCTGTCTATTTTAATTTGCTATGAAACTTCTTTCTTAAAGTAAAAATACTCCATAAAGGATTCATTGTCCTTCTTTTCATGCTGTTATAAGGTTTCATGAACCTCAGCAGCATATATATTTTATGAAATTTTGAATTTGTCAATTAACTAAACCTATAATTGTTTTGCAAATTAGTATGAGGTTCACTCCTAATCAATAGTGAAGTGTTCCTCATAAAATACCAATTTGCATGAAGCTGTGTGAAATTCAAACAATTAGATTAATCCCATTTGATCCTCAAAATTGTCAATTCAAATCAAAACTATTTCCTATTTTTCACCTTTAAAATAAGTTTAGATCATTTTCAGTACTTCCATTATTAAAAGAAAGGGAAAAAATTGGATCATATTCGGTTTTTTAGGGAAGTATGGTAGTTTAGGTAAATAACTTCGATTTGGGTTTTGGTAATCACAAAGTCTATCAGAGAGATTGAAAAAGCATTTGTGAAAAGCCACTTTTTAATCATCTTGAAAATCATTAAAGCATTTATTGATTCCTTCAAAAAGAATATTAAATTTTTAAATGTGTTTTAGCTTGGGGCATTATTACCTTTGGTAATGAACCTCAGCAGCATTGTAAGAAATTGTTGTGAATAAAAATGATTTGTGTGAATGAGTGGCTGCATGGCGCCACGTTTTTGTAACTGTGAAGAGGTTGTGTGACGTCATTATGTTCTGTATATAAAAAGGGTGAAAAGCAATCACGTGCTCACTCTCACTCGGTAGTTCTGAATAAACTAAGTTACTTTAATTGACTGGCTCGAGTCTGAATTTCTTCCTCCAACGCCGAGCATCGGGTAGATGCAGCTCGCAGAATTTTGTAATTGAAATTATTCGATACATAAGTTTTTGGTACCCTCGGTGGGATTGGTTGTTGGTTGGAAGCGATGATTGAATGATTGATTGAATATTAACGTCGCACTGTTCAGCTGCACGAGGGCTTTTGGCGACGGACCACGTAATTTTGAACCATGGTCAAGTGACGTGGACGACACCTGAGCTGGCACCCCCCTCTCCTAACTACCACACCACACCAACGGGAGGATTGGTTGGAAGCGAAACTGAAACCGAGAGAATTTAAATTATTGAACTTAACTTTTTGAACTATAAAAGGGAAGTGAATGCTTTGAAAGCGGCAAGAAAAGGTCTGAGAACAGCATTTTCTCTCAGTCTGAAAAAGATTGAAACCGAACTCATAAAAGAAAACATCGATATGAATCAACTTTCGATTCTGAAAACTCAATTTATCGATAAATTTCAGAGACTCGACACTTGTCAGAATCAAATTTCTGAACAACTCTTGGGTACAGAAGATGCCGTGCAAGAATATTTAGATGATATGGAAGATGCAGAAAACTACCGTGACCGCTACATCGAAATGTTTACTCGAGTAGATTTGAAAGTACGCGAGAAACCGTTGTTCCTACCGAAACTGAAAAGAAAAGCTTTAAATTACCGAAAATCGAACTGAAGAAGTTCAGAGGTGAAGCTAAAGACTTTTTGGCCTTCTGGAGTCAGTTTCAGAAAATTCACAATGATAAAGGCATTGCGGAAGAAGACAAAATGCAATATTTATTGCAATCCGTGGAACCGAAATCGAAAGCAGAACGATTAGTGTTGAGTTTCCCTGCGGCGGAAAATTATCCAAAAGCCATCGATCAATTAAAAGAGAGATTCGGTCGTGAAGATTTGTTAGTACAAATTTACGTACGTGAACTTTTAAATTTAGTAATGAAGAACGCTGTTTCTGGAAGAACGAAAACTGATTTGTCGGCCTTGTACGATGAACTTGAAGGGAAATTACGGGCGTTGGAGAGCCTTGGACGAACACAAGAAAAATATGGAGATTTCCTTACACCATTGGTAGAGTCCTGCTTACCCGAGGAAATCCTGATGGCCTGGGAAAGAAAACGGAATACTGAAACAGACGCTAAAGGATCGCGAACTCTAGAACACTTAATGACTTTCCTTCGCCTGGAAGTCCAAGGGGGAAGAGATGGTGCAGCTGGCAAAATGCGGTTTTGGAACTCCTATCCGAAAAAAAGATTCCCCAACTGAAAGGGTTAAGCCGACTGAATTAATGACTGCATCAGCTCTGGCGAGTTCCGTAAAGTCCTCAGGTAAGAAAATCAATAACTGTGTATTTTGTGAGAAATATCATCCCAGTGAAAATTGCTTTAATGCTAGAAAAATGTCTTTAAATGCTAAGAGACAATTGTTATTAAGAAAAGGTGCTTGTTTTATTTGTTTAAATAGATCTGGCATTTGAGTAAAAATTGTGATATTAAAAATGATATTAATTGTTCTAAATGTAATTATTCTCATTTTGAAATTATGTGTCCAAAATTAAATAAGAATTATGATCAAAAATTGTGTTCCATAAAAACTGAGAACTCTCTATCAAGTAACTGCAACAGAAACCAAAGTATTTACTTTCAAACTCTCTGCGTTTTCATTCGCATTAAAGATCAGGAAAGGAAAGTCAGAGTTCTGATTGATACCGCTTGTGAAAATAGCTACATTAGTGAAAGTGTTACTAGTATTTTGAAGGCCACTCCACTTAGAAAGGAAACTATAATTCATTCTCCATTCGGGGGCAACGAAACTAAACCGAAACATCACAGCGTATATTCTATTGAGGTCAGTGATATGATACGCTCTTATGCCTGTTGTTTTGAAGTGCTATCCGAAATGAAAATACGTGGATTTATTTCTAAGATTGAGGATAAGCATATTTTAAATGAGTTAAAAAATAAAGAAATTATTTTATCGGATTTAAATTGTAAAGAAACGGAAATTGGGCTTTTGATTGGGGCTGATAATATAGGAAAATTATTGACTGGGAATTTAATTGAATTTGATTCGGGTTTAACAGCTATTGAAACTAAACTAGGATGGACGGTAATTGGAAAAGTATGTTCGAACGATAAAAACGTTATGTTAATGACATCGTCTTTGCATGTTCGGAATGTTAGCGTTAAAGAATTATGGGAACTTGATGTTTTAGGAATAACGGATCCCTTACTTAATGAGAATACGAAAGAAAATTTTGAATTAATCGATTTTAAGAATAAAATGAAAATTCTTCCCGATGGAAGATATGAAGTGAAACTCCCATGGAAATGTAACTCTGAAAATTTGCCCAGTAACAAAGAACTAACATGGAAAAGACATCTACGGATGATGAATAAATTAAGAAACGGTAAATTTTTTGAGGATTATAAAAGTGTGTTTAGGCAATGGGAAGATTTAAATATCATTGAACGTGTGCCGGAAGTAGAATTGAACAATGAATGCCATTATTTACCGCATAGACCCGTGATTAAATTAGATAGTGCGACTACAAAAATCCGACCCGTATTCGATGCTTCGGCCCGTGAAAAAGGGAAACCATCTTTGAACGACTGTTTATATAGAGGCGTAAACCTTATCGAACTGATACCTGACATTTTAGATCGTTTTAGAATTTATCCGGTCGGAATTGTAGCAGATATTGAAAAGGCGTTTTTGATGCTATCTGTTGCACTGAAAGATAGAGATTATCTCAGATTTTTTTTTTTTTCCCATGCAATGAAAAACAATTAGTGTACAGGCATTGTCGAGTTGTGTTTGGGGTGTCTTCAAGCCCTTACTTATTGAATGCATCTATTATGCATCTTTTGGAAAACTGTAATTCCGAATGTAAGGAAGTTGCACAAAAGTTAAAATCTTCCTTTTATGTTGATAATTGTGTAACTGGTGTTTTCAGTGCTGATGAAATAGAGATATTTATTGAGAAGACTAAATTAATTATGTCGGAAGGATGTTTTAATTTACGTATTTTTGAGAGCAATGTGGCGAGTAAAAGTGTTGATAAACACTCAGGCGAAACTTTTATTTTGGGTATCATCTGGGACTTGGATAATGATGTTTTGAAATGTTGCACGAATTTCGACTCATTAACGTGCGAAGTGAAAATAACGAAACGATTAGTTTTGTCTACGGTGCAAAAAGTTTTCGATCCCATTGGAATGTTGGCGCCGTCTACATTGCTCCCAAAATTACTATTGCAGGAAATATGGAAAATGAAAAAGGCATGGGATCAGGAACTACCTCAGAATATTGTAAACAAATTTATGAAATGGTTTAATGAAATTCAAATTTTGAAAGATGTAACTGTACCACGTTGTATGAAAATTGATATTTTTACTGAATTACATGTATTTGTTGATGCAAGCAAGGGGTCATATGCGGGATGCGTCTTTGCTCGATCAATAGTTGATTCTAGAGTTAACGTAATTCTCGTTAGAGAGAAGTCTAGAGTAGCTCCTCTCAAACTTTTGAGTATACCGCGTCTAGAACTAATGGCTTGTTGTGTAGGTGCTCGACTTGTAAATTCTATTTTGAAAGCGCTTAATATGCCGGACTTGAAAGTTACTCTTTGGTCCGATTCCACAACAGCACTTTGGTGGATTAAAGAATATGGAAATTGGTCGGTTTTTGTAGCTAATAGGGTGAAGGAAATTAGACAATTAACTCATATTCAGTCATGGAAGTATGTTCCAGGAAACATGAATATCGCGGATTTACTATCTCGTGGTTGTTCTCCACGACAAATACTTAATTCTAAATGGTGGGAGGGACCTTCCTGGTTGAAACAAAATTCGGAATATTGGCCAGATGGTGAAATCAGTTGCGAGCCTCAAGAAGTTAACGTAGAGAGAAAGAAAACTAAAAATGCGAATGTTGATCTAGCAAACGATGCACCCCCCTTGCTTATATGTAATGTGTCTGATTATGATAAAATGATAAGAGTATTTGCATGGATTTTAAGATTTGTAAATAATTATCGCAAAGACTATAACAAATGTAAGGAACATGAACTTTCTGTTGCTGAAATTGAAAATTCTGAGAAACAATTGATTCGTTTAACTCAGACATATTATTTACCTGTTGTTGAATTTTTAAAATTTGTTACTTTTATTGATAATGATAATATTTTAAGAGTAAAATCTAAAATAACTGAACGAAATGATGAAAGTTCTTTTTTGTATCCTATATTGTTACCTGATAAATGTGAATTTACAAAACTTTTGATTAGATCTATACACAAAAAGAACTGTCATGCAGGAATCCAAATAATGCAATCATTAATTAGAGAAAGGTTCTGGATTATCAGAGCTAGAAAAACTATTAAGACTATTTTGAATGAATGTTTTATTTGTGCTCGTTTTAAAGTGAAATCATTGTCAAGCGGACCATCACCTTTATCAACAGACCGTGTGAATGATTGCGCGATATTTGAAGTTGTAGGAATTGACTTAGCTGGACCTCTGTTTTTAAAAACTGGCGAAAAGGTATGGATTACATTATTTACTTGCGCCGTCTATCGCGCACTACATCTTGAATTAGTAAACGCTTTATCTTCCGATGCCTTTTGCTAGCCCTTAGGCGTTTCATTGCCAGGCAAAGGGAAGCCCAGGATAATTTACTGTGATAACGGTACTAATTTCCGAGGTGCTTTCAATGACCTTGCGAAATTGGATTGGCATAAAATATATCGAGAGAAACATCAACTCAAAAATAGTTTGGAAATTTATACCACCCACCGCCGCATGGTGGGGAGGCTGGTGGGAAAGGTTGGTTCGCATTATCAAGGAACTATTGAGACGTTCTCTTGGAAAATCAATATTGTCCTATGAAGAATTGTCTACAGTGATTTGTGATTGCGAATTTTAATCAATAGTAGACCTTTAACTTATATATCTGAAAATCAACAGGAATTTATCCCTCTTACTCCAGCAATATTTTTAATAGAGAATCGCTGTTCCGATACTACCGATATTGACGAATTGAATTCGAGAGACTTAAGAAAAAGAATGAAATATAGAATTAAACTTTTAAGTGATTTAAGACAACGTTTCAGGAAAGAATATCTAAGTGAGCTAATACAAAAACAGAATGATAATCGGGTGCGGGAACCCCGAATTGGGGAAATGGTCTTAATTGGAAACGACAATAAGAAACGTTTGTCTTGGCCTATAGCTAAGATTATAGAATTAATCCCTGGTCGAGATGGGGAAATTCGAACAGTTCGGCTAAAAACTCAACATGGAACAGTAATACGCCCCGTGCAACGTATCTTCCCTTTGGAAGTACAAGCGATTGCTAATAGCGATAAGGAGTTGAAAGAGGAATCAATTTCTGTTAAAAGTACTACACCTGAAAAGGTCTTGAATACTAATGATGCAATTGTAAAAAAATATACTTCTTCTGGAAGATTGGTTAAAGAACCGAAGAGACTTGATCTTTTGAATTATAACTGTTATAGGTTTGAGACTCTCCCCAAGTCTCGAATTGGGGAGTATGTTGTGAATAAAAATGATTTGTGTGTGAATGAGTGGCTGCATGGCGCCACGTTTTTGTAACTGTGAAGAGGTTGTGTGACGTCATTATGTTCTGTATATAAAAAGGGTGAAGCAATCACGTGCTCACTCTCACTCGGTAGTTCTGAATAAACTAAGTTACTTTAATTGACTGGCTCGAGTCTGATTTCTTCCTCCAACGCCGAGCATCGGGTAGATGCAGCTCGCAGAATTTTGTAATTGAAATTATTCGATACAAAATGTTTATTTATTTTTTTTCAAGTTCAGATGAGGTTCACTCCGAATCAAATTTGAAGTGTTCCGCATAAAATACCACTTTGCATAAAGCAGTGTGATATTCAGACAAATAGATTAACCCCACTTGAGTATCAGAATTATCAAACGATTCAAAACTTTCTCTTATTTTTCATCTTTAAAAGAATTTGTTTTACTCTTAATGTTGTTTAAGTTCAGAACTTTTTTTTGTTTTGATCATTTTCAGTATTTATATTATAAAAAGAAAGGGAAAAAATTGGATTAATATGTAGGTTTAGTCTGATGATATTTAGAATTTATATGAGCTATTGCAAGTAAATCAAATTGTCAAAAGCTAGGAAAATTGATTAGACTAGATTTTTATTAATGTGTAATTCTAAAGCTATGTGAGTGCTGTAACTTGCACTTTTTGAAATTTTGGTTTTTAACAAGTGAAAAAGATGACATCTCATATAGCCACCAACTCTCCAAACATTCTGAACACACAAACAGGAGGACTTTGTGCCACATCAAATTGAGCGTACATCAACTATCTTATTGGGTGGGGGGAGGGGTTACTTGCACCAGGACTTAAACTGACTGGCCATGAGTTCTTGATCATGAAACTTGACTCCCATGCCCAATGTTATTTTAACAAGATTGACAAGTTAGAACTTGAAAATTAAATGCAGTCGTCTTTTTCAGAGAAATGACCCTGATGTCGCCTTTGTCCATAGACCCCGCTTCAGAATTACGAGATCCACTGTTAATAGCAGTAGAGTGTGGTGTTGATAAATACTCTTTCAATGAAGTTCGATCCACCTAGTGTAATTACAGGTTTTCCTCATTCATTTTTAATACACCTTTTAATTGATTATTTCACTTGCACTTCTGCTTCAAATCTTACACTTTAACACTGATTGACTTAGCTCAAGAAAATCTTAAATACAAATATTTAATTTTTATGTGACTCGTTATTTTGCTTACATTTAATTTTATATAGATGGATTGTCCAGACAAAAAAAAATTTGGAATTTATTTAATCTTAATTTTTTTTAAAGGAATTATGTTCAAACAAGTGTTTGTCACAGTATGTTCCTAGAGGTTTCAGTGCTAAAAATGCTAACCAAACATCACTTTTGATTCTTATTTTAATCCAAAATAAAAAGAATGCAAATACACTTATTAACTTTACCACATCCTTTTACGCTCTTTGAAAATTCTGATAATTCTGTACTCAATTAACCTGTTTTAAACATTCATTTGCATGCAACAATAGATCTAATATTAGTCAAAATGAAAATTTTTAACTTTAATGTTTTCATTTTTTTTTCAGATTCTGAAACCTCAGTTGAATGTCCTTCATGGAATAATAGCTATTAATAATTTTGAAAGTAACATGGCAAATAGAAAATCCTCGGGAAGAAAATTGTATTAAATTTTGCGTACTGTTAGTCAACTGTACAATAATCTTCTTCTGAGCAAATTTTATTATTTTTTTAACGTAAATGTATACTTAATGTCAATTAATCTTTGAGTGATTGACCCTGGCAAAAAATATCAGTAGAAGTATTTATATTTGCTCCCAATGTTATAAAAAAAAGGAGCTTAAGCTATTATTAGTCAGTTTACATATAGATCTCAAATGTATTTAAAGGTCTCTTCTAAAGGTGAATATTGACAAAAGAGTTTAATGATCTCTCCCTGGGATATGAAAATTAAAGAATTGCTAAACTCATGAATTAAAATGACACAAGGATTCTCACAGCACTAAATTTAAGGAATTAAGTAGAAGAAATTGAACTTTATACTGAAGTTTTCAATGTTTTTTAAAGAAATTATTTAATAATACTTATGAATTGGAAGTTGAAATAATTTAGAGGACTTTCAAAATTTCAGCTTTTGAAGTATTATTTGAACTTATACAAAGCAATATGTTGAAGACAATACTGGATTAGTTAAAAAAATATTTCAGCTTTAATCATAAAATTATTAATAGTTTGTTTTTATTTGAATGAACATGTTTTACATAATGGTCCAATTAATTCTGTTTTATATGAATTGACTTACGAAATTTGGAAAACATTTTTTAAATTTTTAACCTCTTTAAAATTTTAAATAAACTGCTTGTAGCTATTTTACATATTTGTATATTTATTGCTTTATATATCAAAGCAAGGTCCTTGTTTCCTTTGAATTGTTCACAAAGAGAAGTTTTTAATCTTCCACCATGGTGTTTCTTTTTAATTTTTTTCCCATTGTTTATGATAAGCTGATATTCTTATATATATAATTCTACAATTCCTCTTGAATACAATTTATTAACTGTTCATTGAATATTTTTTAGTTTTTCATTTTTAATTAAATGCTGACCAATCCCTTGAAACCTGAAAAAAAAACCTTTCTCATTTACATTAGAATCTGATATCCAACTGCACTTAATTCTGTGCACAACTTATTCAAAACAAAATAGGTTTCAATTTTAGTTTTTCGTTAATGAGAAATAAGTTTCTTATACAAAGTTATGTAATTATAATCCAACAATATGTTTTGCTGTGTATTAAAAAATATCTACACTTTAAAGTAAGATGCCTTATGCTCAAAATGATAACTTAAAACATCTCATCTACCTATTCTTCCAAACAAAAACATTTATGTTTGTGAAATATGTATGATGGCTTTCCCTCATATTGGTAATTTAAAAAGGCATTTGCATGTCCACTTCCAGGAAAGGCCTCATGTTTGTGAAACATGCAACAAGGCTTTCTCAGGTAGGAATAACTTAAAAATACATTTGCGTATCCATACCAAGGAAAAACCTTATTTTTGTGAAGTATGCAACAAGGCTTTCTCAGTAAATTTTAAATTAAAAAATCATTTGCGTGTTCACATGAGGGAGTAGCCTCATGTTTGTAAAATATGCAACTAAGCTTTCTCTTAAAAATGTAATTAGAAAAGACATTTACTAATTCATACCAAGGGAAAACTGCATGTTTGTTAAATATGCAACAAAAGGCTTACTTACCAAGTGATATTTTTATAAAAACATTTGCATACTAATGCAAAACAAAAGTTTTGTTTTTGCTATGCCTACAAATATTTATGGGATGGATAAATGTAAGAATATTTATGCCTGTGACTTAATTTATAAGCCTTATATTTGTGAACATTTCAGAATTTTTTTCTTCTATACATCATTTATAAATATCATTTTCACATTGTACAATAATAAAAAAAAGCCAGATTGTGAAAAAATAACATTCTATAATTTAGAACTATTTAATCTGATGTAACTGCATTCATTAGCTTAATCCAGAAGTCCATGTTTATTGTTTGTAGTCTCAATTTTACTTTAATGTAGTGTATTATTATATATTGTCTTATAATTTTTTGACAAATATGTTCATTTTGACAAATAAAAATAAATATCGCTTTAGATGAAGAATGTGTTGATTTTGACAAATAAAAATAAATATTATTGCTTTACATTAGTGGTAGACAACCTTTTTGGGAAGAATGCTACTACCTCATAAAAAGTAAAAAAAAACACTATGCATAAGAGTTTGAGTTTTTTCAATCATAAAAGTAATGAAAAATTTGTCGAGTTTTTATTCTGATAGCATATTTTTTTTCTTGCAAGTTTAAGTAATGGAAATTGAAAGATTACATAAGAAATAAGACACAAGTTCAAACTTGTTTTTTGTTAATAAACTTTTCATATGTTCAATCAATTAGTTAAGGCATTGAAAAAAAATAAGTAACTTATAACATTAACTCTAAGTTACCAAGCAGTCAGTATTTACTGAATGTGGCTTTTGAATTTGTAGTTTTTTTACTAAATCATCTGTATTGAGATCAGTTCTCTAAATTGTGTGTGTGCCTGTCAGTAGTATATAACTGACAAAAGTGAGCTCACTTTTTGTCACTGAAGGTTTTTAGCTCACAGAGATTAAAAGAGTTTGGAGCGCTTGAAAATAAGCACGAGCGATCGAAAATTTCTTCTATGGACAAGTTCTAGTTTGTAAACAACAACATTGAGTGGATCCCACCGGAACTTCCGGTTTAATGTTAATCTATGGGAAAACATCGAAATTCAACTAAGTTTTTCAAAGTTTTAATGCAAGTTTTTGAAACTTTTTTTTAACTATATGGATAGAAGATGATCTGTAGATTTCGGATTTTATATCATTTAATTCAGTATTTTTTCTAAAATACCTTGTTAAATTTTTGGCTAACTTAGAGCAAGGTTGATATAATCGCTAGCTTATCGCTTTTTTTGGCGACTAATAGAATGTTTAACAAGCGAATGTGTACTAAGTAAATAGTATTAGCTTGCGTGCGCCATATTGGATTTGTTTTATTGTTGTTTATTTGCGTTATCATATAAGATTTATTATAATAATTGTATTAATATATATGTGAATTTGTTTTGTTCCTTTCCTGGATATAAAACGAAAAGTAATGACAAATACTTTCGAAATTTTTTTAATTATTTGTGTTTGGTAAATTTTATATTCATTAAGATACTGCATGTACTTTCCGGCAAGTGTTTCTATATATCACATTTTTTATAGTTATTGGATTAAATTTCTTCCCTATTTATTTGAAGAAAAGTAATTATAAATATATAAAAAATACTTTTTGTGTGCAGTGAAGAAAGTAACATTTTGAATTTTGGTGTAAAAATTAAAAGCTTTCGCATTGGTAAAAATCTCATTTTGTGAATGTTTATGAGTTATGTTCACAAAGTTTGTCTCTAGTGCATGGAGCTTTTGCTCCATTTCACTTATTTCTTGAAAAGTTAAGTCAGTCTGGCAATCTACTTCTTTGGTATCAAGCTTCAATATAGGGGGTTCATTCTCAATTTCTGGAAAAAATTAATGAAAGAAAAATTATTTCATAAAATTAAAATTTATAAATTAATAAATATTAATCAGCCAAAAAATTTCAAAAGGAAATTTAAATTTTTAATAAATTTAACTAATTTTTTGATATTTTTCAGTTAAATAAACTAGATTAATATGCAAATTAATACAATTACTAGGATTACTTTGCGATACTAACAAAATTTGAACATACCAGTTAAGGGAGCATTCCACACTTCTCTACGTTTTACCTGCCTGTTATATCGGTTCACCGAACTTGATGAACCTTTATTCTTCATACTGGCAAATATAGACGGCACATAATCAGGATGCTCAGCATCACTAGAAGGTTTTCCTGCAAAGCATTTTATTTTCTGAGCATCACTATTTCTTTAGGTAATTTGCATTAAAAAATTTTTAGAAATGAAATAATTCTTATGATAATTAACAATGCTTCATTTATAACATTTATATTTATTATAGTTGACTATGTACAAGATCAAAATTGAAAACTTAGACCAGGAATAGCTAACTCAAGGCACTCTTCCCACAATTGTTAGCATCTTTGATAATTAACTCTAATATAGATGACTTGGTAAAAAAAACTACAGTTTAAAAACTGCATTAAAAAGTACTGATGGTCTAATAAATATCGAATTAAATATTTCAAGCTACTCATTTTTATTTTATATCTAACCTAACTGATTGTATGAACCTGTAAAAAATTTATTAACAATAAAACTTAAGTTTGTACTTTTGTCTTATTTATTACATTATTTTTAAATTTCCACTATAAAGATTAGCATAAAAAAAGGCACGATTTGAGTAAACAGTCATATTAATCTTTAAGTAACATCGTTTCACCTTTCCATGTTCTTTTGTTAGTTGGAAGTGGTATGCATAATTCTTTTTATCAGATAGTGACACTCTTCCCAAAAAAGTTGGCCACCCATGACTTAGGCTTGGTTAAAATTATCTTTTCATTTAACAAATCATATTAATAATAAAACGAAGCGCAACATATTACATTAAATTTTTATTACAACACAGATTAAAGGTTAAAATTTAATTATTCTCACAAAACTAATGTGTCTGGATAATTTTGATTTCGACGCTACGTAATTATACTTAGATACACAAAAAAAATGATTTCATAAAACAAATATTTGTGCATAATAACAATAACAGGTTATTTTTTGAATTTATACATTTAAAAAATACAAATATATGTGTTAAATAATATAAATAAAATAAGTTGAAAACTACTTCATATTATTGTTATGAAAACGGTCGCCAAAAGTATGGCCAAGGTTACCATAAACAGGACTCGAGTAATGTTTGTAACAAAATACATACGATTTTTTCGATAAAATGCAACAAAATTAGAATAGAATCATTTCAATACTAACCTGTAATGAAATGCTTGTTACAAAGCGCAGATTTAGGATTTGCTTTCCAATTTTTTCTTTGCAATGCAGCCTCCCATTGCAGCCTTCTAGATGGATTTGTTGGAAAGCGGTACATTTTAACAGCCGAAAGCAAATTTGTACCGCTTCTCATACTGCATCCAACTGCAGAACACATAGTTCCTAGTTTGCTCTTTGTAGGGCTGCTCATTTTTAATTGATAAAAAAAATTTTTTGCGAAATCTAAGACAAATTAAAATAGCTACCGCCTACAAACGTATACAAAACAATGTTATTTTGCTGAAACCGGAAAACAAAAAGGGTTCCAACGACATCAGCGCCCCCATAGTAAACTTTACGTTAGAACTTGTCCATCGAAACACCAGCCGAACGCAGAAAGAGTGCTTGCAGGAGAAATCACCATTTTCCACCGAGACCAGCTGAGGTAATGGCTTAAAGATTCGGTCGTTTTTTTTTTTTGTTTACCCGGGGTATCGACAAAATCATAAAGCAAGCTTTATGACCATCCCTACACCCCGGGGGATGGAAGCAATCCTAGACGCAGATGAAAAAGTAAGTTTGCACATGCTCTACAGATATTATGTTCGACTTGTCGTTGAAGTTATTATACGTCAGCGGTGACAAAAGTTCGTAGTAGGAATCTTCGGTTAAACCAACTTCAGACATGTTGTAGGATGTTTTTTCTTTTTTAAAGTTATTATACGTTAGCGGTGACAAAAGTTCGTAGTAGGAATCTTCGGTTTAACCAATTTCAGACATGTTATAGGATGTTTTTTCTTTTTTAAAGCAATAGATATAGAACTGATTTCGAATCTTGTGCTGCAACTGTTTTTACTATTGCTAAAGAAGCGAACTCAACAACTGTCATCATCTTCTTTGTAGAGCCATGGGAAGGTTTCCAAAACATTGACATTATCAACAACAAAGAGTGAAGAACACAAACATAGATAGATTGCGACAAACATTTTTAAGAAATTTTTTGTTCCTTTTTTTCATGTCAGATGACATGTTGTAGGATGTTTTTTTTCATTTTTAAGAAATAGGTATAGATAATAGTTTGTAAGAAGAGTTTAGACCTCTAAAATACTACAAAGAGAAAAAAAAAGTTAAAAGCAATTAAAACGATTCAAGACGTCCGATTCCTCATTTTTTTTTTAGAAAACAAATGTAATAGGTTAAAAAATATGTATTGGTAGTCAAGTTTACTTGACGCCGGTTAAAAAATGTATATTAGCTCCCACCCTATAATATTAAAAAGAAGAGGAAAATCAGATTCACAAAGGGATATGATTGGAAAAAAGGAAAGGAAGAGGTATATTATTCGTTGATTTTATAATGATCGTAAGCAAGGGTAGGAATCCCATCATCACATAAAAACTTTTTATCATAAAAAGAGGACAAAGTTGTTTTGTTTTGGACAATAGTCTCCAAAACGTGTTTTTTAGAAGTTATAGAATATTGTAAATCTTTAACACAAAGTTCGTCTTGTAAAACTTGCTTATATCTCTCGTGGGAGAGAGAAACAAGAGAACACTTTTTTTCACCCCCATAGCTGTTTTTTCTCGGAACGATCTTCACACAATAAACTATACATCTTGGGTTTCAAACCAATAAATTCCTTCAAGGGAAGGCATGTTTCATTTTTTAAAGTTCCAAGACGACCCTTGTTTGTTTCACTAAAAAGGGGGTGGCTTTTTTCGAAATTGCTTAAATCCATTATTTCTGTGAAGTTATGCTGTATATCATCGTATACATTTGGAGTTTCTATGTGCATATAAAGAGAATCAGTGTCTGTGTGTACAACAGTGTGCATTTAGAATCATAAAACTTTTTAAAATAGGAAAAATACAGCTCGTATAATCTCAATTTGGAAATTTCTAGCACAGTGAATCCTATGTATATAGGTTTATCCAAACGAAGATCAATCTGTTTCATTTTGAATAATGTCAAGCTTTCGTTTAACGGTTCGAAATAGTCTAAGGCAGGACTTGCGAGATATTTTTTACAGTCTTCGATTGTTAAAGCGCCCTTAACATTTACTCTTTTTCTAACATTTTGAAGACATTTTCCGTAAAACGAGTTTAGTTTTTTGAAAAATAACTTTTCACTTTGAGTGTTACAAGATAACCGTTTTGAATTGTTAAAGGCAATATACTCTCGCAACCATGGTTTTTGGGAAAACATTAATATACGGTGTATTTTGGTGAGCTTTAAACCCTGTTTCAGATAGAACTGCAAAGTTAAATAGTGGGCAATATAGTGTGTTTTAGGATAGAAATTCGGAGCTAATTTTTTGCTCGGCAAGGTATTCTGAAGTCTGAACTTAGTGCATGATCTTTCAGCATAAGGAGATAACATTTCACGCGTTATTTTTAAATGTTCTGGGGCTAGGGGTAAGTTGTTTAGTCTGTCTCTCTCATGTTCTGATTCTGGAAATTCTAAATCAACTTCTAGAATAAACCCCTTGTTGTTATTCTGAGGAATTGTTAGAACATCGAAATTATTTATTTCCTCTAAAGATAGCCAATAGAAATCTCCATACGACAAAAATTGACTCATAGCATAACCATAAAGATTTACATTTGTGACAAACCTATACGGAGCTTTATCACTAACCTTCTGAGACGTCTTTTTTAGGGAAATTTAATTCCCCTACCTATTTCCAATCGACTCCAAAAAGAGGACAGGATTCCTTGTTATGCAGATTAGATAAAGTATTTAAGTCAAACGGAATAGTAAAGTAAAAAGCAGTAGGAGAGAGAGATTGAAGCAGAAAAGTATAATAGTGAAGTTAGAGATTTATTATTGAAGATTTCTAGGTGGATAAATTAATCTCAGGAAGAGTTGAGATTCAGTGTGGTAAATATTGATTTATATTTAAAGTCTCATTAAAGCTTTATATTAGGAGTGAGATTAAAGTTAAATGTTCAATAGGATTATTATTGAATATAATTCTGGGATCTCTTATCGTGGTAATCTCTGCGTGATCGATATTCTAATTGTTAATTAATTGTATCATTAAATATTTAAGTTAATTTAAAGGAAAGTCCCTTTTAAACCTCATATATCTATTTTAAATTATTTGTTATTAAAAGAGTCTTTGATTCTATTTGGGAAAGATAACCAAATAAAGTTATTTATAAAAATGGCTACTGGCTCCAAATTATTCTCGTTCTCAAAGTGAGATCCAAAGGGATCTTCACACATTATCCAATGCCAGAATGTAAGAGTGCGGTTTAGAAGGATCGTAAATAGAAGATAAAGAAAGATTATTTGCTCTTGCATAACGTTTGCTGACAAGACAAATACCCCCGCGCATCTGACTTTCTAGCCAGATGTAATCATTAATATTTCCAAATAACTGTGTAATTCGATTTTGCAGAATTTTAAACTTGCATCAAATGTAAGCTCACTGATTGAAATATAATGCACTGGATCTAATTCATAATATCTTAGAGAAAGGTTTCGAAAGGCGCAGAATACTTCTGCAAGCATTAAAACATCGGTGTTTTGATACAGTTTTAAATAATCACCAAATGTTTTGCATTCGAAGGCGCGAAAGACTGCTAAGGCGTGCATATAATCTTTCTCAGATATATGTTGGCGTGTCAAAACATTGAAAAAAGCTTCGCGTGGCGGTAACCCTTTAGTTTGAAGTTTGTCGCTGTTATCCATATAAAAATAAGGAAAAATTCCCTTTCGATACAGCAAATATTAATTTTTGTTTTCTCGGAAAAACGTATCAAATATTTTAAAGTCATGTTTAGAGATTAAAAGATTTTTAATCAGTGTATCAAGCGTACTGTCTAAAAACTGATAACTGTCCAGAAACTTTAAATGATCCAATGTGAACATAGAGATTTTTTCTAGATTTATAGGTATTATACTAATTTCCCTTGCAAAATCTTTGGGTAGATATTTCAACAGGAGGTGATTATCATACGATCTGCCATTATGCAGGAAAATAGGCAAATAGAATTTCTTTCTGTATTGTAAATTACATATTTGATGCGCCTTACCAGTCACAAAATTTTTGTGGTGTAAATGATGGCGAACAATTCTATCTGTAGGTCTAAATTTTTTGTGACAAATGACACATTTAGAGGGATCAAACATTGAAGAATCATCCAATTCGATTTCGCTAACCTTTTTGAGTTCAGCTATAAGCCGAAAAGATAGATCTTTTGCGGTGTTTAGAAAATGTTCAGCCGCATCGGTCCCTACATAATAATTATGGTGTATAATTTTATCGTCCTGATTTATTAAAATCATGGCATATGAGAGCGGGATGTGTTTTTCTAAGGCTTGAGTATAAGAGTACTGAGCATTGGGAGCAGCAGAGGATATTTTGGACAGCAAACATTCAAAGTCTGCAAAAATCATAAATCGATGTTTGAGACATCTATCCCAATTTTTAAACTTTAAAACTAAATTTTCGGGAATCGAAACACGTTGAGGTCTGTTATGAACGCAAAGGGTTTGATGTTCTATCAAAGTTTGTTCTCGAACGAATCCGTTTAAACAAAATTTACAATAATGATTGAAATGTTTTTTTGGTTTTTAAAAGACTGTTAATATTTCGAATTAAGTAAAAATGTTTTTCATGAAGAAATAAGTCTATTTCTTCGTTAGTTGTCGTTGGAGTTTGAGTGCTGTTGTAGAGGGGATAAATCATCCCATCATCGTATGAAAAAACATTTATTTTTAATTTATTGACAATTTCAAACGTTTTAATGTTTGCTATTTCGACAGGAATTTTTAACATCTTTACATCAATAGATTTTAAATATTTTTTGTAAGAACTACTACAACCAGCATTTTTCTTTAGAGGAAATAAGGCAGCTAATACGGAATAAATGAAACATTTATTGTCGAAACAATCAATGGATAATAAAGCTCTTTTGTTAGCCAGTCTAACTGGTAGACGAGCAGTTTTACAACCGCCTCTATTTTCAGCAAAGTTCCCTATATGCAAATCTGCAAAATAGATACTGGAAAGAACCCATCCACTTCCGTTTTTAGTAAAAGTCTCAATCGAATTAAATATTTTTCAAAATCCTTCATCTACTGTCGATAATATTTGCGAGGCTGATAAAATTCTCAGAGCATTACTGCAAA
Organism: Trichonephila clavipes; assembly: GCA_019973935.1. Taxonomy (NCBI): domain Eukaryota; kingdom Metazoa; phylum Arthropoda; class Arachnida; order Araneae; family Nephilidae; genus Trichonephila; species Trichonephila clavipes. The sequence continues at coordinate 171,413 of BMAU01020649.1, forward strand.
AGTAATATGTTTGTGATATATTTATTTCGCTTAACTCATCGCTTATTAGTTTCGTAAAAATTACATGTAAGCATATAATAACACGCAAACGCAAAACAGGAGATACGTTTAAAACGTTATGAATTGACGGTCTAAGTTAAAAAAAGGCGGATTTTCTACACTATCAAAATCTACTGCTGCTCTCAATGTTCGCGTGAACCCCCGGAAAGAAGCATTAATTTCTTGGAACTGCACCATGTTATACGTCTTCCTTTCCTTTTAAATTTTATAATTGACTTTTAACTTATGGTTTCTCTTATTCTGCGCAATTTTTATTTTGATGCATTTTTAAGAATTCTTGCATCTTTTCGAGGCCTAAAATCATAGTTTTTATTTGATCTATGTTTATATTAAACCTATTTTTAATTTCACCCCTATCACTATATTCTAAGAAGCAGATATAATATTGTTTTTTGTAATCTTTCACCTCAATCGCCGTGTTTTTGCCTAAATACATACTGTAATTGGGAATCTGCACATTTTTTATTTTCTAATTCCTCGGATAAATTTAAATCAAAATTTTTGCCTTCTTCTTTGGTGTGAAATCGTCAACATCAAGAATTCTATCTAGGGGGAAATTTATAGGATTTAAATTTTTTAAAAAATTACCTAGTTATGTATCTTAATGCTTTATGTTTTCATATCTATAGATATTACTTTAAAAGGGAAAAATAGAATGTTTGTGACAAAGCTTAAAAACGTAAGTAGTAGTAAATTCCGAAACAAGGTCTTACAAATAATAATAATAAACTTACCAGCTTTCATCTTTTGAATCGAGGAGTAGATGAGGCGATGGTGTGTTTACAATGTTAACGGAGAGAGTTTTTATACTGATTTTGCTGTCCTTGTTTTGAACAAAACATTTTAAAAATTTATAAAAATAACAAATATGCGAGGGGAAAAACTTAAATACTAATTAAATCAAAGTAGTTGCCAGAATGTCAAGTAATCGAAAGACCCTTGAGATTCCAGACAGCGATGAAGTGTTTACAATGTTGACGGAGGGTTTTTGCTGTCCTTGTTTTGAACAAAACGTCATTTTAAAAATTCATAAAAATAACAAATATGCGTGGGGGAATATTTAAATATTATTTAAATAAGTAGGTCGCCAGAATATCAAGTATCTCGAAAGATCCTCGAGATGCCAGACATTGAATATTGCTCTTAACCTCGACTATGATAATGGGTATTTCCACTAAAATGGCATTGAGAAATCTGAATCTAATAATTACTTCCTTATATTCATTTTTCGTTACGCAGAATTGTTTCGTGTAAAAAAAGAACGAGAAAAAAGACACATAGTAGTGGGAAAATCAAAACACATTTATTGTTTTATCAGCATAGAAAATTACATTTGGATAAATTGTTCAAAGTAAAAGCGTTTTACGTAGGGTTACATTTTCCAACAAATCTGTATATTTACAAACAATGCAAATAAAACACAATTTCATCATCATTTAACAATAGAAAATATCCAAATTTTGTTCAAAATTGGAACACACAGTCCGGGACGTCATTCCAAGAAACTCCTTTAGTGGCTGCGATAGCGTGCACAATTGTTTCAAAAAAAAATTTTGCGAAGAGTAGACATTGTATTTTTCAATATTATTATATTTCGTGAGTTGACAGAAACCAAATCGTTTCTCGTCTGTTGAAGTTTCGTGTAGGAATTGCACTATCTCTGCGGTTGATAATACGGAAAAGTACATAATCTTAGCAGGTTGAACAGAGTTTTTATGTAGTCGAGCATTTTCGACACATTCCAAAATATTATCATACAGTTTGTTGTGAATGTATAAATAATCCCCTCCAGAGCAAGAATCCGCAACAAGATATCCAAATCTTTCCATGGCTGGAGATCAACTGAAATCACAATTACGCTTGTGATGAATATATCTCTTTCCTTTATTATTTGACATATTTTGAAAAGATTCGCATTGCTGCTTGGAGGCGTCGAAAGTTGGATGATTTGTCAATTTCAATTGTGTTTGCGCAGAACATGTTACAACACGTTCATTTTCGCAAACATGTGTTTCTCGTAATCTGTCGATTGTTAATTTTCGGGATAAATGCCATAGAAAATAGAGACAAAATAGTCCACAAGATGTTGTTTTGGGATGTTGTAAGAGTTTCAAATTCCATTCCACTTGCGTCGAATTGTTATCGATACATATTTTAATGCTTCCCCTCGGATCAGCCCCTTAAGAACAAAAGAAAGTGCATTTATCATTCTCATTAAAATACATAGCTTGCCAGTGGGCTCCTTTTTCCAAAGACGAATCGGTGTTTACTATAAATGATTGGTAATAACCTCGATTATTTGGTAATAAATCTCTCGCAAAGACTCCCCCAAATCTTCTAGCTATTATAGAATCGCTGCGGGCTAATCGTAAGAGAGTTTGAGTGTCCATGATGCTTTAAAAGTCAGTAAATATATTTCTGCTTTTATCGATTTCGATAAGTGATTGCATTTCCATATAAACTAATAATGTGACTGTTTCTGGAAGAACTTCGTCATATTTTAAATGAATCGATATGTCTCGGCTTCTAGCTATGTTATTAAAAGGATCGCTGGCAGAATAATCTTGCGTGAGGTCGAAGACATATAAACATGTATTGTTTTTATATTCCTCGAGCGTTATGTTTGTATTGTGTTGGGCAAGATCTGTAAATAGGCTTAAATAGTTTCTTGAGTACAAATTATTTTTGTACGAAGGAGTGTAGGCCGACATTGGTATCTGCACTCCATTCTCTGATAAGGAAATGTAACTTAGATTGTAGTTCTTGAAATTGAAAGGGTTCAATTTAAAGTCACCATTAAAGGCAGAATTAGAGATGAACCCGAACACCATTCGCGAGGGTAAAATACCATTCATTGCATTTGGAATTATAACACTTTTAAGCCCTGAACTGAGAGTGAAAGTTTTCGTTTCGATTCTAGTAAAAGGCATTTGAACTAATGCTTGCTCTAAAGCTATTTCATGTGCGATCACTATGGAACTTGATATATCGCATTTTCGAATAAATAGACTTATATTTTCGATTTGAAGGCGAAAGGCACCTGTTTTAGCTAGGAGACTGAAATTGTCTTTTGCTTTCAACAAACGCACACGAACCGTTGTCCCGCTAATTAGCAGACGAGGTTGTGTACCTAAATCTATGTGGAGAATTCCACACATATCGAATATCTTACCCTCTTTCACCCTTTCACCGCGCTGTTTCAAACCCAAATTTTTGCCAGCGGTTGTTAGATCTACATCGTAAAATTCAGCTGGTGTATCTTTATAAAACATACCCGCCCGTAAAAAGTTCTTTTGCGATGATTCGGAATGAAACAACTTGCTCTGAATATATGTTTTATAAGCATAGTTACTCTCGGAAGAAATTTGTCGATCGTTCAGGGAGATGTGACATTCTGAAAACATCGTATTTAAAAGATAGTTTATAGGTCCACACTTGTCGGCTTCTACGAAAGCTGTTCCATCTACTTTTAGAATTTTTGCTTGAATATTTAGAAGAACGTGCAAGAGATCGAAATAGCCATTTCCCAAACCGGTGATTTGAAACTCGATAGTGTTGCTATCAGAAATAGAAGCGATTGGATGAATCTCTACAAAGCTGGAATTTTCTATTGCTAATTGAATTTTCTCGGAGCCGAATAATTCGAGTTCGCTCTTAGTGCAGTAACATCGCTCCATTTTTTCGGTTGTTAGAGATCGGAAAATACGTCTGTTGGATTCCGTTTCTTTCGCTTCGTTTGACGAGAGCGCTGGGATTTTTTCCTTTTAACTCCTCTTCCGCCGCCTTGTAATTTGCGAATTATATCTGCTTTTATTTCTCGACCAGATTGGCGAATTTGGTCTCTCGCTGCATGACGAAATGATTTTCCTCGTGAAACATCTTCGACGATATTTTGACCAGATTCCAATAAACGCTTCCCTAAATATTTTCCTGCTTGCATCATCAGAGGTAGTGCATATCGACGCATGCTACTAAAAAAACCATATCCTCTTTGAATGGGAAAATCAGAAGAAAAGTATGGATTGGCATTTCCTATTTGATTCTGATAATGCGCTATGCAATGCTCAGGTTGTAATCTATGACCACGCTTCGCCATGATTGTTCTTCACTCTGAAAACGAGGTCGAATGTGACAGCATTTATATAATTTTTTTCCTAAAGGATAAAACCAAATTCGATTTCCCAGATATGAATTTGATGAAAGTTCCGCTACTGGTTCACATTTCAATTTCGATCACGTCAAAGAATTGTTTTTTTACTCTAAAATATAATGGAACTGAAAAGAGTTTTTAACTATTTGCTCGTTCTGTTCATTGGCTACCAGAATGATTTTTAGAATTGATGCCAAAGAATCTCCGACGAGAGAGGGGGCAATAATATCGCAATACACATAGACTTCTGTGATGCCTGCTCACAACTCTAAAACATATTCCGATTTATAATAACCCTGCTCAAAAATATCTTGAGAAAATCCCAAAAGATCTTAGAGTTTTTCCCCAAACATGACAACAGTGTGGGGAGGAACATGCAATCCTACTCGCGAATCTGCACTCAGTTTTAAAGAGATAAACTTGAATTCTTTAAATGAGTCTTTTACATCTTGATATATTCCACTAGGAATAAGAAGAGTTGTTTTGGTTTCTTTGCGTGATGTGGGGAATGTTTTATAAGTAATCACACGAAATGTTTCGCCTTGAATCGATTCTTTCGGATTGTTATAGGGAAATCGCATCTCCGATTGTTTTCCGAGAAGGGTATATATATTGTCGATTATATTCAGAGCATTCATTAGTCTAGGGCAAGAGGTCTTCCTGAATTCGATCTTAATATTAAATCGTAATTTCACAATGATTTGTCCATTACTTTCCGAAAATTGCAGCTCATTTGTAAGCCCAAGTTCGTTTATTTTTGAATCAATTTGCTCTACTAAATCGCCTTCTTCTAATTTTATTTCGAATGTTTCATCCAAAACAGGTTCTTTTGCAATCAACCGAATTGTTTGATTTTTGAACATATCTCTGTTGGGTGCTTGGTAGCTTCGAACTACTGTAAACCCCTCAGGTTTATGTCGAATTTTCAAGTTTTTGTTGGGATCTAAACCCAGCACTCTTAATAGTTGGTTTCCTTCTTCTGGGGTTATAATCCAATCGAATTCCCACTTTAGTTCCATTTTTAGCTGTCTTTTATTGTTGGGGAGAATGAACACCAATGGAGGATCTGTAAAAATATTTTTCATATTCGCATTAAATCCCGCAACAAAATCTTCATGATCTTCATTGTAGAGAGAGATATAGAATGTTGAAATAAGTGTTTCATCGGGAACTTCAATTTCTCTTGTGACTGTATAAAAATCGTTGTAACAAGGTTCGATTGTAAAGTATTTTCCCGGAAGAGTCATTTCGGATAAGCAGCACTCCCACTCACCATTTAGGGTTATTGGTCCTCTTAATTTCGTTCGAAAATGATTTGGAGAGTTATCCGGAAAATATTGCATACTCGAGTTGGATGGTAAGAGAATATGAAATTCTGTCATGTTTTCACCCATTCTGCTTTTAACCAAGAGTTAACCCTCTAACCGGATAGCACGGAAAATTCCGTCAGTGTAAAGCTGCTTCGAAAATGCACTGCACGGATTTTTCTGCCTTCAAGTAACGTTTTCAAAAGCGGATTAGCCGCACTTTCCTGAAATCCTTTCCCCCTTTTAAAGGTTTAACATCTTGAAAGATAATTGGGGACGGTGGAAGCAACACAGCAGGACACTGATGGGAAGTTTTATGGCTCGCAGGAAACCCCGTGTTTTGACCCTGGGACAATCGTAAAAAATCGGGGGGAAATTTCTTTAGACCTCAGGAAGTGTTTACTTGTTACCTCGTATTTTAAAAGTTTTCAAAAGTCCCAACGCATAAGTAAAATATGTAACAATTCCCTTTTGGTTTGATATTAATTTGAAACTGTAACAAGTTGGGGCGTGTCAGTGCAATCTGCTATTTTATATAGTTAGACAAATTAACTTTTTTAAGTATATTCTTTTTTTTTTTTCGCTTCATTTTTCTTATTTTAATCAAAGCTTTCAGTTTTTGAAACATGATTATTTTATTATAAGATACCGAAAAAATTAATAAAATACCAAACTCTTTAAAATTTGAAACCTTTTCAATTTTCCAACCACTAAAAATGAATAAATTTAAACTTCATCAAATCATTTGAAACATTTTCTTACACGTTGATAAAAATAATAACGAAAAAAAAACTAATTAAGATTTATTAGTTTTTTTTTAGATTTCAAAGCCTAAGTGTTCAGGGAAGTTTAAGTACAGTGCCTAGTTACATATTGTTAAAATACACCGAATTATATTTGAATTTTAAGTGCTTGAACTTCAGTTTACATCAAAGACAACATGAATGAAGATATTCACACATTTTTTTAATAACTTGAATGTTTGACTAAATGGTAATCAAAAATATACGGAAACATTTACAGTAGACATTTATGCATATAAATAAACATAAAAATCAATTTTAAATTCGAGCTATTCAAAAACATTCGAATTATTGTTCAAAAATATCTATTTATACAAAATACCTCAACATTTATCTATTTTAAAGGCTAACTGAATAAGTAATTAAAATCTGGATATTTTTTGAAATCTCGACCGTATAAAGCTAGAAATTTTATGTTAGAAATTCCATTTGAAATTTCGAATAAAAAAATGCATCGCGCAGTTAAAAATTATTTACCATAAATTTTAGCATTGTTTGAGTATAACAAAAATTTCAAATTTTATTATATAGCTTCTTTGGTATCTTTTAATATATTTCGAAGATTTCATACAATTCAGTTGAAAACTGCATGCTAATAGCAAAAAATATACTAAAAAAAATTGATGAATATACAATTACAATAAATTCTTACATAGAAGCAAAACCGAGAAGCTAAAGCGTAGGAATGAAAAATTTTGAGTATATCTGAAGTAGTTTTCGAAATATTTATTTTAAAGTTCAGAAAATTTGTGTGCGTTATGTTATACTTAATATTAATTAAATGGTTAAAATAATATGTTAATATTAGTCATGTAATCGTTTGATGACACATTCATATACTAATAAAAACTATCATGGTCATTGATGCGTATGTCAAGAATTTTATGTAATTTTAAATTCAGACATTAAGATATTGATGTAGAAAATATAAAACGACCATCTAAAATACATGAAAAATGCAGTCTGCTATAAAATGATCTTGACAAACAAAATCCGGCATTTTCACTTACTATGGTAGAGCCGGCTTAGTCAGGGGCGATCTGGAAAAACAGAGAGAGAACCGCGGTTTTGATGGATGCCGCTCTAGCTTTTAAAGTTCCCAGGAAAAATTATATATATATAAATTACAAATGCAAAAATAAATCTTGTAATTTTCCATACATTTTTATAACAACGAATTGTGGAATTGGCTTCCAATACATTGTTGTGTTTGACAATATGTAAGGTAACCAACCCTACTTTAGATAGATTGGTACTACTTCTTCGTAACCGTATTCCTTTTTTAAAATTAATTCGTGCAGCCGAAATACACATTTTGCACCCTTAAAAATTTATGTAAACTATAACGGTTAATTTTAATTTATGCAACTTGTGAAATGTTCATAATTAACCATTTCCGTCTAAACAGTTTACATGAAAAAAAAAGTTTGGACTCCCTCATTCATTAGGGATTTATATAAGATTCTTACATTAAATTTTATTTTTCACCGAATAGGATCGAGTGGTAGTGTATAGTGCTTCCACACCACAGGTCTGGGGTTCTATTAACGGGATGCGCAAGGTCGACTCTGCCTTTCATCCCCGCTACATTGGGTCGATAAATGAGTACCAAGCTTGCTTTGGGTCTTAAACACTGAAGGTCTCTCTTCAGACAGACCACCAAATCGGGACATCTGTTCATGCACCTCAGCGTCCAATGGTCACAAGTATTATGATGGGCACAGTAGTTCCTGGCCCTCATGGATTGTTGTGCCACTGAGTTTGAGTCTTAAGTTTGAGGATTACCTCACTTTGGGGATACCCCTTAGATAAACATGTATTTTCACTCATTTGCAATTAAACATTTTTCTTTCAATTACGTTTATTTCAGAAGGAAGTTTGATTTTTCAAGTGTATTTGCTTAATAACATGTATACTTGTGTATTATATTAAAAATTTGATCAATCCAAAATTACATGTGTTTAGCTCCTCTAAAAGCTTTTAGGATTTTACAACTGATCTTACAATCCATATACGTTTTATAGTAGTATATTTAAAAATGATAAAGACATTTTTACGACTGTCTGAGCTGTTATGCCTCGTTTATAAATATAAAAAATTGCATTCAGCTACAGTTTTTAAAATGTACAGAAATAAGTGGAGAAATAGGATACTTACATATTATGAATATTTTTGACTGCAGTAAGATATATTTATATTTCAGTTTCTTTACAATTTGAATAGAAGCTGTAAGCCATTTTGCGAATAGTTTGATATTGAGTATAAACCCATAGTCTGTTTAATATTGTAAAGTGTTTTACTTTGATACCAGCACACATTAAAATAAGGCTCATTTGCAGTTATATGATCAGCATCAGTGATATTTAAATTGTCAAAAATAGTCTACACGTACGAAAACATTCTTTCACAACCGCACACCACATCTCATACTATATCTTCCCTACAGCAGGAAATATTTGTGTATACTGAAAAATTTAATACAGGATACATTTCCAAGTGTTAAATTTGTTTTTAAAATTTGGTATGAATACATTGTGGAACTGTCGGTTTACTTCACTGAACAAAATTGTTTTAAGTGTACTGTTTTGAAAGACAAAATTAATTAGGGAGAACTTTTCTCACAATAGAATTTGTAATGACTGAATTGTGTGAAAATGTAGTTATCGATGTGTGACAATTTTCCTTGTAATAAAAGAAACAGAAAGATAAGAAATTTAACTTGAGTAGAAAATGGTTAGATGTACTGTCATGCGCATTTGAAGAAGTATATCCCCCATTAAAATTAAAAATTATTGACTGAATGTGTGTTATGTCCATGACAAATGCCGATGTAGAAAATATATTTTTATTTAATACAAGGAGTTCGAAAAGGAGAGCACTAGGAATGAAAATTTAGATTTTTTTCCGGAAAATATTCAGTTAACATAAAAATATCATTTATATGATTTAAATTTAAATAAATTAAAAGTATTGAAATCATTTTTTCTGTTATTCTAAATTAAAAATATAATTGAATAGAGAAAGATCTGTTTTATTTCATAAATATGCACCATTTATTGTCTTATAATTTTAAAAAAAAGATAGGGCCTTTACTCTTTTTACCTCATAACTTTTTTTAAAAACAGGAAAGTGAGCGCGTTTTCTTACTCTCATATTAAAAAATGAATACAGGATGCTTTTTTCTGGTTCAAATCGCAATACCAAAATATTTTTTTTTTTAATTTTTAAAAAATGACAGAAAAATAAATTTTGTTTGAAGAAAATATAACTTTTTCAACTTTTAACACGCCATTTATTTCATGTTTTTTTTACCCTGCATTTTGTTTTAATTTTACACTGCGACTGAATCTATGGGGAAAACGACAGAGTAAAACTACGGTTTTCATAGAAGATTGCCCAAGGCAACTTAACAGCTAGCTGTAAACGATTGCTATCTTGGTTCTCACTGATCAAAGACGCCGAACCAAGTCATAAAATTGTCCCCTTTCGACCTCCCAAGTTTTAAAAGGGGGAAAGAATTGAAGTCTGTTGCATTTTTGAAGGGAATAGTAAAATAAGAGTAAAACGCTTTCGGAATAACTTTTCAGGAGGAAGGTATCCACTTAGAGGGTTAAAGGAGTCTTCGAAACCAACTCACTTTACAAATAATTGTCGGGATGTTCCTCGACCTTTTGTGCGAATAATTTTTTCAATTGCCCACAAATCATTGTCGGACTTATCAATTTTTTGTAACTCTTCTGTATAAAACCGACCAGCAATTTCTTTTCCCAACAGATCTTGTAACACATATGTTGGCGGATTTGTTGGATATCGTTTATAGATTATAAATGTTTCTTCTGTCCAACCGGGTAGATAACCTTTTCTGAACACTTTGCGAGCTTTTGAAATTCTCCCCACATCGTTAACGGCAAACCGAAATTTAATTGGAGAGTCTATTTTGTACAGCAATTTATATAACTGAGGCTCGTCAGCTTCTGTGATGTTCGCAGGTGCAAATACATGGCTTCGATGAACAGAATAGTTGTATGAATCAACCAGGGGTTTTAAGATATCTAAATACTTATATGAATTACGATGTGTGAAAACGCGAAACATTTTATTTTGCAATGTTTTGTGTGCTCTTTCCAAAATAGCGCATTTTGCTTCGCTTTTTGTTGAATAGTGGTGAATGTTAAATTTCTTAAGGGCAGTCGGAAACCTCTATACCGACAATGTTAAATTGGCTGTTTTCGAGGTACATTTTCTCAAAATCTGTTATATGTACATGCTTGAAATTTTTCATATAATTAAAATACACATTTCTCATTATACTCAAATGAGCTTTTAGCTAATTTTGAATTTTTTCATAATTTATAAAATATTTTATCAAACATAGTTTACGTTAACCCATTTTTCACATAAAAAATTTGTAAAAAATAAATTTTGGGGTTTTTTACAAAAAGCTCATTTCAGTATATATTAGCCATCATTATAAATATATCATAAAAAATTTACATACCTGTGAACAGTAGTTTCTAAGAAAAGGAACATCGAACATCAAAAATTGACATTTGAGAAAAATTGATTTTTAACGTATAATTACTTTTAATTAAAACATTCCTGCTCCATATTCTAAATCATCAGCATTTTTTAGTAGCTCACCTTCTTTCTTCCTTTTAAGTCTTTTTTCCTTCCTAACTTCCTTTGTTTTTTGTAAACAATAGTATTTTGCTCGTAACAGCCTCTGTTTGTCGAGGCACTCCATCGCCTGTACCGTGTAATCACCAGGCTCAATACACATTTTTCTCAAAATTTCTAGTTTTGATACATTCCCCATATTAAATGAGGAAACTGCATCATATGTACCCACTGACAAAACTTCTAATTGTACAAATGTTTTCTTCGGTACACGAGACCATATTACATTATTTACACTTTCGTTAGGATTTTGCGTACCTCCATGTAAACACTTTTTTAGCAATTCTGGATTAGCTAAATCCCTAAAAACAGATCGCATGGCCTCCACAACATCCACAGGTAAACTATTTTGTGATGATAAGTCTCCCCAAGCAATTCTGCTTTTAAATTTGCACCACGTATCTGAATCAGAGGGACAAAATCCATGCTGAGGTTTTTCATCGGTTGATAGCTTGTGTAAAAATATTGCCCATATGGCTTGTTGCATGTCCTTCACGCTAGACAAATTTCTGCGGATAGCTAGACCATAATATGCTTGCAGACGGTTGATTTCTGCCTCTGTCAATCTATTTCTTCCGCATAAAGGCTTTCCGTCAGAAAGTTTTTTGACCTCTCATCTTAGTTTTCAAGCGTCGAAGACGTGTCCCCATTCTTTTTCATAACATGACCTATGCATTCTAATTTCTCGACAGAGCAATGGTCACCATATACTTTGTTCTCGACAATAGAAGTAAACGCTTTGGAGTCCCCATCTCCTAAATATTTTGTGTACCGAACATTGTAGAGAGACTGGGAACGCTGAAAAATGGATAGAGCTCCAGCTACTTTCCATCTTACCGCTGTAGCCTTCAAAATTTCTCTTACAATTTTGAAGATGCTTGGTTTTGTTCGGACAAATACAATGTTTTGAAAAACTTCGACATCTATAACTTTGCCGATATCAACACTTGTGACTGTCACCAAGCCATTCTTCGAAGAAAAACCCACGCTTCTGCCAGCTACCATCACAGCAAGCAGCAAGGTCCCTTTTTCCATCATTTTTCATCAACGGCTTCACGAACAGCTTCTGCCATACTGTGTTCACAGGTTTCTCTTGTTGCCTGCAAAATGTGGTTGTACTTTGAGAATTTTGTGGGTGGCGGGGAAGATTCATGATACCGCAAAACATCCTAGCAGACTCAGCACCTTTACCTATGCATCTACGCTAGCATACACTAAAGGCCGGGTATTCAGTTCGTAATTCTCAGAACTATCGCATTTCTTGGAGTTAAAAAAAAAGTATATAGTTATATTTACAAGAAGGACATTTTAAGTGAAACTTCACAGCTTCACCCCACAGTTACTTTCACTGAGGTGCAACCTGAGTCCTGTTTTTCACACTTTTATACATTTTACAGCTTCAAAAAACACACAAGCTAAAAGGTTAATGTCCACAATAAAATTTCTGAAACCAGAAAAAGCCTCATCCGAATATGAAATATCCATGTTTACAATTTTTCTCTCACTGGCAGATGGTTCAGTTTCATTAGTACAAAGCTTTTTGCACCATCAGCAGAATTATTTTCATCAGCAGAGTTCTTTGGAACAGTAGAATTACTTTCACCACAACCATCATTACTTTTATTACATCTTCCTTTATTAAAAACTCCTCTTCGTTTCTTAAATACTTTAGTCGATGCTCTAGGCATGGTAAAGTCGATATATTATAGCAATTTTTTTTTGAAAGTTTAAGCTTAATAATGTTAAAGAATACTTGCGAGTTCAAAAATTATAACGCAGTTTTGAAAGTGTAAACAAACACTGATTTGACCGTTAAAAATGCAGTGAAGTTTCAAATGGGTTAGGAAATAAAATAATAAAAGGCTCAATTTATACAATAAAAGATAAATGTTTTGATTTATACCGAGACGCTCAACTTTTAAGCCAAACAAAAAACTTTGTTTACTTTTGCGCTTGTCAAATGGGCGTGGCCCAATTTCAACGATTATTTAAAAATAGGCTTTTAGGGCTTCTATACTTACCCTAGAGGTTAAAGTAAGGTATTTTTAGAAAAGTTAAAATCTGTACTATGTGGAAATGTAAAAATCTCAAATTGTCAAAAAAATCAAATTTTACCTTTCCGACTGCCCTTAAATAATCTACTAACCGTTTTGTTGTAAAACTCTTTACCTTTATCTGTTTGAATATTTTTAGGTCAAACCTCTTTAAAAACTTTGTGGAAAACTTTAGCGATCGTACCAGCTTTTTTGTCTTTGATCGGAAATGCTCTTAAATATCTAGACATAACATTAATAATAGTTAGGATATCGATAGCCTCTATTGAAGCGTGATATTTTCTGCAAATCCACTAAATCACTCTGCCACAACTCGTTCACCCCATATGCAATCGTGTTTCGTCTTTGAAATTTATATCGTACAGGGAAATGAAGTGTATAAGGATCTTCTCGAAAGAAATTTTTTGAACACAAGTTTTTTTAAACCGCTTGCATCTGAAGTCTTTGACACCGCCGAACGAAGCTGGTTCTTTGGTATTGTAGTACAGTTTCTTCAGTTTCTCCACGTCTTCCAAGACAGCTTTTCCGGCAATCTTTGGTCTCTTCCCAGGAGGTCCATTGCTGCTTATCAGAGGTGGTCTCAGGATCGGAAAATGTTTTCTTTAATTCTTTTTTTACAGGTTTTGTTTCTGAGCTGGAGAATGCTTGCAATCTTTCCACTATTGACAATTTCTTAGGTTTCGATTCATTCAGAGCGATCGGAGAACTTTGATCCTTCCATTTCGGATCAGCTTGTGAGAGAAGTATAAGCTCTTTCACATTTTTATTGCCAATCCACTCTATAGGTATGTTCGCATTCAATATTCCTTGAAAAAATGTTTGAAAACCGGGAGAAGGGTTTCTGTTATCTTGTTCGTTTCTCATCAAATAACCAAATAAATTAGTTCCAATGCTTCTATATTCTGTTTTCCCGTCTTTTTGCAATTCGTTCATTTCATTAAATGTGTAACTGACGTCTCTAAGTTTTTCCAAAATGGGTATGATGTATTTCTTTCTCGATTTTGGAATAGTATATGCAATAAATTTTGCAATCATATTTGTCATGGATATCATAGGAGGGAGTGTTTGTTCTTGTTCAACCTCTGTTTCTTGTAAAAGTTCCTTAGGAATTTCAAATGGTTTTGGAGGAGGGAGGCTGCATCAAGCGCTGATATTTCGGGATCAATGAGATAAAAGTTTCGCTTTCACATCGTCTGACTTTTCCTCGTCATGTAAGAGGTTTTAAATATTATCTTCAACTCGTATTTCTGGTTTGTTTAGTTGATAATATTCTGACACTAGTTCTTTTGGAACCAAAGCCATTTTTCGAGCCATTATTTTAAATCCGTTTGCCTATAGCTTTCCCTACAAGACCTCCAACCAGACTCAGGACAGCTGGAAGAACGAGAGGTAAGAAACCGCCTGTTTGGTTTGTCAATAACATGCGATTTCGGGCGATGGGGATATTTCGGTCAGCTAACTGGCAGATAACTTTCTTATAGCAACACAACTGTCGAACTTTCGCTTTTGACACGTTTCCCTCTAATACATTCTGACATATTTCGCACAGTGTTTTTATCTGTTCGTTCGTGGCACTTTTTAATATTGCATTTCTTTGTTGCGGATTCGCAGAGGATAAGACATGCAACAAGTGCTACATCGTCGTTTAATTCGATTCATTTTTTATTCTGGCACATAAACCCAATTAAGCCCTCTTTGATCGAGAAAGAGCGATTGTCGCAATCTCAACTCTTCATCTGTAGTTGGAAAGCAGTCCACTAGTAGATATTGATATTTTTCCGCTGTCGCCTTTTTATAGGCGTCCATGAAAATTTAGAGCGATCAGGAAACACCTGTTGACCGAAACATGCAATTTGCGATCGGTCTCTATTATTTCGAAAAAGAATTATGTAATGAGCATTCAAGCTTATATCTCTTGCTACTCGAATACGGGGAAAGAGACTTTGAGTGATCAAAATTATGCTGAAATTTTTATGATGAGATCAACCGTAAACATTTGTGCTATATCATTTGTTAGAGAATTCATAGGATCATCAATAATTAAAAGTTGAAATTTTTCGTCTTCCGTTGGCAATCCTTCTATGAATTTAATACTTTCTCTTCGTGAAACCACTGTTGAAATATTTTGTAACACCAGACTGTTTTTTTTTCTTGGAACTTCATACACTTGCTCTGAAATAAGTTTCCGGACTAAATGTGTCTTTCCACTCTGGCTGGGGCCATTGATTATCATTGTCGAAGGAAATTTGAGTTGTAGAGACATGACTGAAAAAACAATTCAGCACACTTCGCAAACTTTTCTGAATTCTTGCTTTGTTAATTGCACACCTAAAATCTCTGGAATAGGATTGACAATGTGGTTAGAGAAAAAAATATCAAATATCTCTTGTTTGTTTTTCATACAGATGTGAAGAAAGATTTTTCGACCGATGTGCTTCGACACAAAACAAGTAGAGCTGGAAATATTTAATTTTTCAGATGGTTTGATTGTTGTTTGCGTTTGGAAATAAATTGTAAAAACTATGAATTCAACAATAATAACACTCAGCAAAAGAGCAATGTGAAATAATGTTTTGCTCGAAATATTTTTCATTTTCAGAGCGAAAATATTTGCATGGGTCTTTATACTTGCTCGTAAAACGGAGAGCGCATTTATTCTTTACCCCGAAAGTTTGATGACTGTCTTTTATTTTAAACGAAAT